>JACEII010000027.1:5364009-5480308 GCA_014332785.1 Antheraea mylitta | reverse complement strand
ATGACGTAAAGAATATCTAACAATTCAATTTTGTCGCTAACTTTATTTAAATGGTTGGTAAAATTATAAAATCAAGACTAAACGTAGCAATTAAAACGCACTTAAATTCAAACAAATTCGCAGTCATTTGAATTTTATGAAAAAACAAAACATAATCAAATTTTTTTTTACAACCAGCCAGTATTTCATCAATAACAAAAAAGTTTACTTACCTACGCGCTTTGTTTGAGTAAATACTTAGAAATTAATTAATATAAATGGTAAAATTTGTAATTCACGCATGTTGTTTAGGCTTTTTTGATGTGTGTATATACCAAGCGCTATCTAATTTCCGAGTCATTAAAGAATATTTTGAAAAGATGACATTCTTTATATGATTCTAGAAAGGATGTGATGTGATGGGTTGATATTCGATAGAAAGAAAACATTAAAAAAACAAATCAATGTCGACATATCTAAGTATAATATTTAAACGAAGGTTTACAGGACTATTCTATTCTGGAGCACGGTACTGCAATTATGTAAGAGTGGCTTTTGTTCGCGGCTTCGCTCGTGATAATGTAAATTCGGTATATCCCTTAAGAACACTATATTCATAGGTGGTAGAGCCACGCTGAAGCTATTACTGGTTTTAACATGAATAGTTCGTCTCGCGCGGGGTAGTACTACCCTCTCATAGAAACACTGACGTGAAGTAACCGTGCTTGCATTATTGCTTTTCGTTCGGCCAGTGATAGTGCCGGAGGCCCACCTCCCTCCCTCTCCCTTTACTATCTTCCCCCCACCCTTTCCTACCAACATTGGCTGGCAACGAACTTGCAACACCTGTGGTGTTACTGGTGTCTATGGACGGTGGTGATCACTTAACATCAAGTGACCCACCTGTTTGTTCGTCACCTATGATATAAAAAAAGTAGCGTTGTACATAGAGAAATAATCAATGGCTGAATAAAATGCTACGTAAATTACTTAAAAATTAAAGATATAAATTAATGCGATAATCTTACTTTATCGTCATAATATTTTCATTTCGTTAATTTCTGTCACGTATTACTGATAGGAGCCGGAATGTCAATATTAATTGCTTGACCTTAATAATTCAGTATAAAGTAATAATCTCCTTTCCTCGTCTATACATCTCCTATATCTATAATTAGGATGTAAATCTAACGTGTTGTCTTGGAATAAATAACAGAATACAAGATTATGAATACATGATGAATAAATGATTCTACATTTTAAAAATGTCTGTCTAACTGTCTCTTTGTTTGAACACGCATCACTACATAAGTACTGCGTTCAAAATAAAACCTAATACAGCATATCTTCGAGTAACACTTAGTCGTGTTTCATTTAACCTGATTAGGCCTCACACGGCAGTGGCTCAAGCCAAGGTTCGATCCCTCGGTAAGGAGTCCTTGAGTGCGTTGCTTGCGCGATACGGTGCCACACAAATATACATCACTGCTACAACACTACACGATCACTTCCACACACGTGCACGCCTATACGCTTACACATGAAAGTAGAAGGGTTTACTTTTTTTTCCCTTATCGAACTGAAAAACTCTGAATTTTCCGATAATAAACATATGGAGGAGTTGTTGAGGCGTGTATGCTTGGTACACATATACGTTTCAACAACTCATACATATATGAATAGTTAGCTAGGTTGGCTAAGATAGATCGCGATTTTGCATGCAGCAGGCAACAGTCAAGCCGAGATGTGCCGTGCACCCTTGAGCTGGTTGCCAAAATAAAATCGGCTGAGTGCCTTAAGCGCTCGCCTTAGTAGTCCGGTGAAGCTGTTAAGACCTTGCTGGATCAATAGCGTAGTTACTTCGAAAAAAAGTGTTTCATTTATATCGATTCACTCCATGAAAAATTATTGTAATTTTAATGACGATGCGATTTAAGTACGAGAGAAAAATGTATAAGTAAATGAACTTAATACATTCAAATGATTCTATCAGACACTGTTTTCTTAAATTAATTCCACGCAGGCGGAGTCGCGAGTACAACTAGTTAAACATATAGAAATACGGCCTAAAATGATCATATTGGTTGAATATCGGGTAAATGGGACGGAGTCGTAAGTAGTTCGGTTTCTAGTATGTACTAAGGTGCAGTTGCTTTTAGTGGCATTTATAATGTAAGTACTGAAACTTGAGGCTGCTCTCAGTATTACTTGAGCGTACGTAATATTATGTTCATGTTATATAGTTATGTAATGTAAGAACTAACTTAGAGCGAGTTCTAACATCTTAGATAGTTGCTAAGTGTAACATTGATTTATATAATAGATTCTTATTTGTTACTAGATGTAAACGCAGATCCGCACGCGTTTTTTAAAATTGTTTTAAAAAAATTTAAAATTGTGACACTGTGTACAATTATAGAAATGCTCTTTAAAAACAACGTACGCCACTTACAGTAGTAACACGTAACATTACTGTTACTGTTTTAGCGACTTTGTCGCTAGATCTAGCGGATTTTGGACATGTTTAACGACTTTTTTTTTTCAATATAGTGACTTAATAAAAATTAGCGACTTCGAATATCGAAAATATGTAAGTATTTGGTACTAATTTAATTGTAATTACTCGTAACAACATGAATTGCTGATGTTGTTTTTGGAATTTCCCTGCCAGAAAGACGTTCGATCTCGGGGTCGAAAAGAATGAAAACAGCAAGAAGAGTTATAAAGTACACTAAAAGTTGTTATAACTAATCCAACTAAAGCCTTTTGTTCGTTTTATCACAGTGAAATGTTCGCAATATAGTATTTTCACCATATTTTTTACCATGGAATATTATGAAACATTTAGCGATTTCAAGCGGATTTTTTAAATATGTGTCTTTCAAAATCTGGCGACTTTTTAATTGACGTCTGAAGACATTTTTATTTCTTAAACTGCGTAATATGT
Source organism: Antheraea mylitta (assembly GCA_014332785.1). Lineage (NCBI taxonomy): Eukaryota > Metazoa > Arthropoda > Insecta > Lepidoptera > Saturniidae > Antheraea > Antheraea mylitta. The sequence goes on along the minus strand of JACEII010000027.1, from coordinate 5,477,382 downwards.
ACATTAGGTATATAATAATTAGTAATCTATTTTCGAAAACTTTAATGGTTTTATATTTTTTGTCTCAGGCTTAGTTAAGAATAAATGTTGTGTAATAAATGAAACCAATAAAATATTCTTTCATACTCATATGTAAATATGTTCTTCGATTCTTCTTCAAATATATACATGATCATCAATTCAGTTCGATATAACCCTATAAAAAGCTTGGTAAACAGAATTTTGAGTTTTTTAATCGCCTTCTACCATAAAAGAAGAAAGTTTTTTGTTATCATTCTGTTTCCGTATGTGTATTTTTTTCACGAACACCACGACTGATTTTTATTACTGTCTTAGTGACGTACGTAATCTTTACACTTTTAGGAATTCGTATTAGTGTAAGGTTTCAGCTAAATTTACGTTTAGTTTTTATTGAGATATTAATGTAATTGATCTCCTACTATCTTGCCATCTTCTATCTTCTTACTATAATAAAACTGTAACAAGTCGAAATCTGTACATTAAATATTTTTTGAAAATTTTAATCAGGGTAGACTATGTTTTCGATATAAAAGTCAAAAATATTTTTTTTACAATTTTTGTCTGTCTGTCTGTTCCTGTGAACACGCATCACTCTGAAAGTACTGAACCGATCTTGACGAAACTTGACATAGTGATAACTAATATTACAAAGCTACATCCAATATACTTTTGTCCCATAAAACGCAAGGGGTTCTCCAGGATAACGAAAAACATAAATTTGTAGTTAACGTAACTAGACTTTTTGCGACACCTCAGTACAAGAGCCGGCAACGTTGGAAGAACAAGAATTTTAGAATAACTGGTTCTTTAATATATCAATATATATTTTTTTTGTATCATAGGAGGCAAACGAACAGGTGCGTAACGTGATGTAAAGTGACCAGCACCGTCTATAGACACTAGCAACACCAGAGGTGTCGCAAGTGCGTTGCCAACCTGTATATGAGGGAGGTTGCCAACCTGTATAAGGGAAAGCAAAGGAGGAAAGGAGAAGACAGGAGGGCCTCCGGCGCTCTCACTGACCAAACGAAGCACTACAATGCAAGCACTGTTATTTCACGTCGGATTTCTGTGAGAGGGTGGTATTAGCCCAAACGAGCCGACCCATTCATGTTAAAACCAGTAATAGCTTCAGCGTGACTCTACCACCTACACAAATTATCAATATATCAAGAGACAGAATTTAGGAGATTTGGTAGCCGGTTAACGTTGTATTTTTAATGCGCATTTTGATTTAATTAATTTTGATCTATGAATAAGTTTAGGAAATTTTTTTTTCAGTAACTTTTAAACGCAATTAAAGTCATGAATTTATCACAGTCAGACACATTTTTTTATATACAATCATATATATACCCGCTGATATATTTTATAAATTAATATAATAAATTATACAAACCATTTATTTTTTTCCATAGCAAAGAACGAATTTCATTTTATTAAACATTACTGACATTAAGATTTCACCATATACAATGAAACAACGATAAACGTAAACGTATGACTTGGGATTGACGCCATAATAAATATATGCGTCGTCTACAATCAATCTATTCGAAACCGAGATACCTTGGGCTGGCGAGGTAAAATATCTCGCCATCACTTTAGATAAACACTTAAATTTCGATTCACACACAGATAGAGTACGAAACAAAGCCGCTTTGGTCTTGGGTCGTCTCTATCATTTGCTTTGTCATAAGAGTAAAATGCCCCTCATACATAAACTCACATAAAACTTGCATCCGTCAGATTATGACGTACAGTTGTTTGGTCTATGCACATGCGCAAAATCGTATTCAAAAGTTGCAGGTTCTCCAGAATCGAACCCTACGTAAAATCACCGGTGCCCCATGGTACGTCCGGAGTAAGGATCTCCACAGGGACCTGGAGATACCTTTTGTCTGGGCGTATATAAAATCACTCACACGTAGTTATTTCGAAAAAGCCGTGAATCATCCCAGCCCGTTAGTGGTATCCGCCGGGTACCATGAACCCGTACCCAACGCTGCGCAGTATAGAAGACGACCGCGACACACCCTCCGACCGACCGTCCTGATTCAATCACGTCAGCGAACGATCAGTACCAGCCTGTCTCCTCAAACAGAGCGTGTTCACGCCCACGCCAGCATAACCACAGATTACACCGCCGTGGTCTGGGGGTAAATTTCGCTTCCGCACACCAGATTAGGCCTCCCTCGGCAGCGGCTCAAATGTAGGTCCGTTCATATACACGCTTACACGCTGTTTATCTTTTTCAGAGAAATAAACGACAAAGAGTTCTACCCTTATTTTTCCCTATCTTATCCTATCCTATCCTATATAGTTTAGAGGAATTTTTCCGATACAAAATACATGTAGGAGTTGTTGAGGCACGCATGCTTGATACACGTGCATGTTTCAATAACTCATATATGTATATCTAGATAGCTTAGCTTAGGTTAGCTCAGATAGGTCGCAATTTTTGCATAAAACAGGCGACAGCCCAAGCCGAGGTGTGCCGTGCACCCTTGAGTTGGACGCCCAAACATCCCAAATCGGCTGAGCGCCTTCAGCGCTCGCCTCAATAGTTCGGTGAGGCTGTAAAAACCTTTCCAGGTCAACAGCGTTTACATTTCGAAAAAAAATGCGTCGATAACTTACGCTGCCACAATTATCGCTATCTTTATCGTGCAGCTAGTACTGCACTAAACTGTAGCTATAGCTAAATTTTTCTATACACATACTATTGTAGCAATAAATCGGTCTAAATATTGAGTAAATAACTGAATTAGTCTGAAAGATGAAATTTGTACTTATTTAGATATAAATATAATAATAATAAAATTACTGCTATTCTGATATGGGTTAAGATTACTTTTATTTTTATTTCCAAAAAATAGCATCAAGCACATTATTGTCAATACCAAAAATGTCTTTCAATAATGATTCCATTTTAATAACGTTTAAAAGTTAGTGAATAAAAACACTAAAATTATTTAAAAATCAATATTTTTGTCTGTAAAGATACGATATGCACAAATAAACGCAACTCTTACCGGCAACCAGGTAGGCCGTTGTTCGGATGAATATAATTTTTTTTCTCGAATTGACTACGCTATTGACCTAGCAAGGTCTTAACAATTTCACTGGACTACTAAATATAATATATAAATCTGGCTTAATTGATTCTTTCCGGTATGGCCTCTGCCTATGTAGGTAATTTTGCCAATATCAAGTGTGACAAATACACGTTATGTATTTGATGCCAAATATTCAGTATAACAACGTAGAATAATCTACAATAGAAACATATCAACATAGATAAATTATCAAGAAGTGATAGGCACTATGTTGTGAATGGTACAGAGATTATTTTTAAAAATGTATTAGAAATATATTTAAAATACGTTTTCGAAACAGTTTATCACTCTTAGACTATAGTTTCAAGCAAGTGACATTTGACGGTTTGGCGCGATGTTTGACGCTTCGATACGGTGTTCATATATTTTTCTTTAATACAGTGGAGTATAAAAAGGTTTTAATTCAATTTGAAGATAGTTATGATAAAGTAAGTGGTAGAGATGTTTATTTAGTTTTATGTAGGTTAGTTTTTATCTTAATTGATCCTAGTAAATGATGCTACGAACGGGTACTAGGCTTATTTAAAAAAAGTCACATGTAATCTGGGTATATGTTTGAGTGAATCCGTGAATAGTTTGGATTCACAATTGGAAACGGTAGTTGTTACTTGTGGCTGCAATCGGGTATCAGTTTTATTCAATTTTTTCTCGTTTAAAACTACAATTGAAACCAGTGATAACCAATTTGGTGCAGACGAAGTTGCACGGGTCAGCTAGTTCTTATATATATCGCTTCAGAATAGTAAATACTCTACGAGTGTCGTAATGGGTCATTTAGCTACCGAAAATGATGCCTTACCATACATTTCTGTATATGCCGCACGACATCTTTGTACAATCACATCACAACTGATGGTGGCCGTCAATGTATATCCTACCTTTTTGGGTTACATCACAATCTTTTTGATTGGAGGCATTTACAACATGATATTTGTATATGTTAGGCAGGTACAATTGAAACATAACAAATTCCGCAACTGTCAAAAAAGTGACTTTCACAAAACACTAAGCTAATTTATTTACACAAAATCTTTAGCGTTTGCCGTGACATTTTTCTCTCCATTTAACGACGACAAAAGAAACATAACTGCTTTAATTGAACGCCTGCTAAAATTTAATAACAATTAGTATTACGTTTATATCGCAAACATTTCTAAAGTTTATTTTTTTTCGAAATGACTACGCTATTGACCCAGCAAGGTCTTAACAGCTTCACCGGATTACTAAGGCAAACGCTCAAGGCACTCAGCCGATTTTATTTTGGCAACCAGCTCAAGGGTGCACGGCACACCTCGGCTTGGCTGTTGCCTGTTGCATGCAAAATCGCGACCTATCTTAGCTAATCTAGCTAACTATTCATGTATGTATGAGTTGTTGAACCGTATATGTGTACCAAGCATACACGCCTCAACAACTACTCCATATATTTATTATCGGAAAATGGAGAGTTTTTCAGTTCGATAAGGAGAAAAAAAATATAAACCCTTCCACTTTCATGTGTAAACGTGTAGGCGTGCACGTGTGTGGGGGTGATCGTGTAGTATTGTAGCGGTGATGTATATTTGTGTGTCACCGTATCGCGCAAGCAACGCACTCAAGGGCTCCCTACCGAGGGATCGAACCTAGGCTTGAGCCGCTGCCGTGGGAGGCATAATCGGGTGTGCGGGAGCGAAATTAACCCCCAGACCACGGCGGCGTGATCTGTGGTGACGCGGGCGTGGCCGTGAACACGCTCTGTTTCGAGGGACAGGCTGGTACTGATCGTTCGCTGACATGATTGAATCAGGAGGGTCTGTAAAAATGTGTCGCGGACGTCTTTTATAACGCGCAGCGTTAGGTACGGGTTCATAGTTTGCGGTGGATACCACTAACGGACTGGGATGATTCGCGGCTTTTTCGAAATAGCTAATCGGTTTATTTTGTGTTGCTATTCAAAAGCTTTAGTAGTAATAATATTCGTACAATAAGATACTCGAAGGAATTAACCCATACTGCCAATTCTGAAGTTGTCAATGTAGGTAGTTTTCTTCTATGTCCAAATTAAAGTAAAGGTATAAGCGACAAATCCTATATATAATATTTCATAAATTTTTATCTTCTTAATTTTCAAGACCACAGAATTCATGTTCCGTGGTTTTATTTTTCATTCATTTCACTTATGCACAATAAACGAACCATATTACATAAAACGTCACCAATTTAATACAATATAGAGACAAGTAACACAAAATTATGAATAAAATATAAAATCCACTACATGTCAAACTGAAATCCCGCCAAAAACTCATCAAAAACTTTATTCTACGTTAGTTTTGTTCCCAATTTTTGATTTGTGATATATTACGTATTATAAAAGTAAAGTAAGTGTAATATTTTTAATTCTGTCGATGTGTCTGTTTTTTTATTTGTTTCGGTTAATCTTCGAAACGGCTGGACCTATTTGAACAGATTTTTTCTTAGAAATGACTACGCTATTGATCTAGCAAGGTCTTAACAGCTTCACCGGATTACAAACAATACTTGAACGGGAAGTTTACGGGCAAATAAGTAACTAATTAGCTATTTTATTTTAAGCTAGCGAGTTCAGCAGACGTTGCCCGCCCTGATAATAACACAAACTATTTCTAAACCTTGCCCAAGAATCATTTTATATACTAGTGAAAACGACATTAAGATGCATTCTGAAGTTTTTGATCTTATCGCGAACAAACATATAGATAGACGTGGATCAGGACTTTGTTTTACACTATGTAATGATGAACTGTTATCCGTGCATTCGTCCGTGTGAAATTAATCAAAAATATGTTGTTCAATGTAAACATGCGCGTATGACATGCGCTGTACTGGACTACAAGAATAAATATAATTGAAAGTCATATGTTTATATGTGATTTAAATTATAGCAAGGTATAATAATAACTTAATAATATCGACACTATGGACATATTATATCTATATAATAAAAGATTTAACACATATTGTTTGATAATGTTTAGCTTAATGTTTTCATTACTTTCTTATATAGTGTAAGTGAGCACTGAGGGTCATATATAGCAGTTTAAAGTTCCAGTTATGTGGTTGATGATAAATCCCATCCCATTCGATACACTATTAGTATTCACGTACACGTTACCTGTTGTAGAGAGTAGATGATGTGCGTGTGATAATTACAAATATTTTTGAAAGAGTATTATTGTGATTTACACTAGATGTGTGATCACAATTTTAAATTTATTTAATATATTTAAAAAAATGCGTGCGAAGCTAGTCTACATTAATATTATATTATAAAGCTGATATATATTATATAAAGCTGATATATATTAATATTATAAAGCTGAAGAGTTTGTTTGTTTGTGTTGTTGAACGCGCTAATCTCAAGAACTACCGGTCCGATTTGAAAGGTTTTGTTAGTGTTAGATAACCCATTTGTCGAGGACGGCTATAGGCTATAATATCATTACGTTAAAATCAATAGGAGCGGAGTACTAATGAAAAATATCTCAAAATCGGGCTATTTTCAGAGCATCCGTTGCGTGTCAATGTCAGTATTATATGCGTTGCTATGGTAACATGATAACATTCTATCGGAAATATTATCAGGGTTTATTTTGTGTTCCTATTCAAAAGTTAATTCTACGTTATCTTTAGTTCCAATTTTTGATCATACGTAGTATTTGAGTATACGTAAATATTTTAAAGTCTATTTTGTGTTGCTATTCTAAAAGGTTAGTAGTAATATTCGTCCAATAAGATAGGCGAAGGAATTAATCCATACTGCCGATTCTGGAGTTGTCAATATAGGTATGTATTCTCTACCCAGTTTTCTTCTATGTCTAAGTTAATGTAAATGTATAAGCGCCAAATCTTCTATATAATATTTCGTAAACTTTTATCTTCTTAGTTTTCAAGATCCTAGAATTCATGCACCGTGGTATTATTTTTTATTCATTTCACTTATGCACAATAAACATACCATATTACATAAAACGCCACCAATTTAACACAATATAGAGTCAAATAACACAAGATTATGAAATCGTTACTAATATCAAATTGAAGCGATTAATTAATAAATACAATTTGAAAAATGGCGATACAATTAAAATGGAATTCCTCTAGATTTTATTTCTTATAATAATCGAATAAGTATTGAAAAATTAAATCCGTGGTATATTTATGAAAGGACCTATTATTTTTAAAAAGATTTTAGAATACATTTTATAATACGTATTTCCCAAATTATGTATCTTCGTGTATATTTTTTTGTGTACTGTTCGTTCTACCGACTTTAATCGATCATTTTTCAAACAGTTTTGGGATAAAGAATAAACAACAAACTAAATTATTTACATATGGGACTTGAAATATATGTGACAGAATCATCATCACTCATTGGCCGTTAACATTTTTTAATGTTGTTTGTTGGTCCAACTTTTTGAGTTTTGTATAGTTTCTGTAATCAACTTCAGGAGGAAAATGAACTTTGAAATGTATTTTAAAAACACATCTCTTTCTAAAACGGTCGAGTTTTTTTTTCGAACTGACTACGCTATTGAACTAGCAAGGTCTTAACAGCTTTACAGGACTACAAGGCGCTCGAGTCAAAACTAAAATATAATAGCCAACCACGACATTCATTATAAAAGAACCGTTGCGTTTGATATGAATATTTTTTTATTATAATTATGATATGTAACCTAATCAGCAATAGATATATAAGGAAGGATTTAATGACTTAGTAAATTAATTATGATTAGCATCTTTTTTGGCATAACCCAGTCTACGCAATAAGTTAATGAAAAGTAGTAGGAATATGTAGTTATGTATATTGCATACATTTATGATATAGAGTTATGAGTTAAATTTTTTAAATAAAATTAATAACAGATCTGTATATTTATATATGCATATATACATACGAAGTCCCAACGTGAATATTAGTTCTCGATATGTACTGAAATATAAAAGAGTTGTATGGTTGTATTATTTGAAATCTAGTGGTTTTTGTCGTTGTATATGAGTGGTTAAGGTTTTGCGAAAAAAAAAATCAATTAATAAAAGGGTTTAAAAGCCTATAATATATTTATTTATATACTTAGTAATTAAGATAATTATTACAATTACGATACACTGGTAGCTATCCGTAATTTCGTTTGCGTCCATTAATTTTCTTTTTCTGTTTCTGGATAATTTATGATACCATGTAACTCCTTATATTTTGGCTAATTTTTCCATGCGTCCTTTTTATGGACAAACGACTAGTTTTGCCCGTGGCTTCGCTCACGTTAATTTTGATTTGATTAACGATGATAACGATGATCGACGATTTGATTTAGTTCAAAAATATTAAATCGGAATTAGTACTTTTTTCTAAATGACATTATAACCTATGCCCTTTTTTGTATCCCTGATAACATGCATGCCATATTTCATGATATTACAATAACAGATAAAAATGAAGCCGCCATACAGCATATACCTAAAGTCCAGCACATTACAAATGAGCTACAGCTACATGACGTTTGTATGCGTAATTATCAACCACATATGATATGTCGACAAAGTTGAAAAATATATTTAAACGAAACTGTACCTATTATTTAACGGGTTGTAGGCTTATTATATAAAATAATTCTCAGATACCAACTGGGTATAAGTTTAAGTCCCTGGATAATTTAGATTCACAATTGGAAACGGTAGATGTCGCAGAAATCGTGTTTGTTAAGATTTTTTTAAATAAAATTTAAACCGGTAATAATCGATTTGGTGTAGAAGAAGTTGCACGGGTCAGCGAGTGTGTAATATAATTTAATGTAAACAAACGTAACGTAACGCAAAGTAGTAAACGTATATTTAATAGTTAAGTAAAATAACAATATTTATTCGAATGTTAAATAATATTAAAATTAACAACAGCAAAAATAGGTGCGGACCGAGAGCCTGCAGAAAAAATAATCCATGATGATCGCTTCATTAAGACGTGTAACAAACTTACTTTGAACATTTATAGTATTGGTATAGATATACTGTAATTATTCATAAGAAGTGTTAATTACGGAAACTAGTAATAATAAAGTATAGTTCAGATAATTCTTTCAGTATTTTTATATACGAAGGGCGCAATCATTTTTAGCAAGTCGTTTGGAATCGGCAATTTTGCCAGATATAACTAAATATAATATAATTACGTAAAGATATTCAATCACAGAATTAAAAAGATATAATGTGATTAATGATTAGTGTTTTCCCCAACTTCATATCAGAACCGATTTAGATTAGAGCATACATTTATAAGTGTGGCCTTTGGCTTGCGGTCAGAACTTCTTGTAAAAATGAAGGTGGTCGTAGCAACTGTAGTTTTGGCTTTAGCTGTTGCAGCTTTAAGCGATGAATTACCTTCAACATACAACTACCACTGGAGGTTCGGTATTGAAAGAGCAGCCAAAATTAAGAAACTAGAACAACAGACTACGTTCAAAGATGTTAGCGGTGAGAGAATTGTTGGCGGTTCGGTCACCAGTATCTCACAGATTCCTTATCAGGTATTATTTTAATGTTGTCTAATATGTATTTTAATTGAAATTATTTAATTTTAGGAATTATATTTCCTAAGATAGATTAGTGGGACTCGTCGTATTAATTCTGTAATTATATTTTTAGTCTAGTTTGATTACAATAAGTTATTGTTTTATAAGTTACAATGTTACTTTAAATCCGTAAATAAATATCAACGAAAAATGTTTCGACCTGGGATCTGAACAGTTCATATAAAATTATGGACTTAAGGGTTACATAGTTTATTGAAATATTTTTTATTCGCTCTAGGACTGTAATTTTATAATTAAAACTAATTAAACCCACAGTTTTGCACGTATTTTATTAGTTTATTTTTCTCTTTTTTTATTTTGAAAGGTATTTCTGACACCGATTATTGTAATGAGGATACGATTGATAGGAAGTATGGAGCATATTTATGAGATCTTATACAGTAGAAGCTTGTGCTATTTTCTCAATTCATAATGTTAATTATCTTAAAAAAAAAAAAAACATTTTTTAATCATTCTGTACCGATATATATAAAATATTGTATATAGGAATAATCAATAAAGTTATATAATAATATTGAAATATTTCAGTGCTCTTTAAAGAGTCATTACTTTTTTTGTGTTACTTCCGCAATTAGCAATATTAAAGAAGAGAGGTGAGAGTGCAGTTATCGCTGAAAATTATCTAAGTTATACATACATCGATTTATTGTCAATGTAAAATTGCGTTCAGTTCTTCTTGTTGTGACAATGCCACAATAAACTATAACATAAGATGTGCATATTTTATCCACAATCGTGTGTTATTTGGTTCCATATTGTGTAATGTTGGTGATGCTTTACGTAATATAGTTTGGTATTTGTGCACAAGTGAAGTCGATCGGAATAAATACCACGGAGCATGAGCTCGCCATAGTAGTCCGGTGAAACTGTTAAAACCTTGCTAGATCAATAGCGTAGTCTGTTCGAAAAAAAAATACCACGGGGCATGGATTTTGACTTGCCATAAAAACTCTCAGGAAAGTTGTAACAAAATGTATTTTCCGATAATAAATATATGGAGGAGTTGTTGAGGCGTATATTCTTGGTACACATATAAGTTTCAACAACTCATACATATATGAATAGTTAGCTAGGTTAGCTAAGATATGTCGCGATTTTGCATGCAACAGCCAAGCCGAGGTGTGCTCAAGGGTGAGCTGATTGCCAATATAAAATCGGCTGAGTGCCTTAAGCGCTCGCCTTAGTAGTCCGGTAAAGCTGTGAAGGCCCTAAACAAGGCCAATAGCGTGTCAGTTCGAGAAAAAAAAACCTAACAAGATGGCCAACATCTTGTTAGTTCATTAAAATTATATCAACAAACTTGTAATATAAACTCACTCAGCTCACTTGACAATGGCAGTAATAGTAGTTTACTAAATAGAAGTAGATAATATAGAAAAATAAAATAAAAGAAGAAGGGCTCAGGTTGTACTAATGTGTTCTTTTCCGAAGTAGGCTAAATTTCTCATATTATTATAGAATAGTTTATTCTAATTTTTTAGGTTGGTCTTGTGATTCGAATTCTGATCATCTTCCAATCGGTGTGTGGCGGGTCGCTTATTTCTTCAAATCGTGTCGTGACAGCTGCCCATTGCCAAAATGACGGCTCCATCTCAGCTCAGTCCATGACCGTGGTCCTTGGATCGGACACAATCTTCAGTGGTGGTACCCGTATCACTACCACGGATGTTACAATGCACCCTCAGTGGAATCCTAGAACTACGGCTAATGATATCGCAGTTATTCGTATTTCCTCCGTTTCATTCTCCAGTAAGTATTTGTGTCCTTATATTTCAAATAGAGTTAAATCTAATTTGTATCATTCAATTTTTTTTTTAAGTTTTCCAATTTTTATACTGCGAGTACGAGGTTTATATTTTACATGGACAAAATGTGAAGGTCTTGAATAAAAAACATAAGTTAGGAACGACTAAATTTGGATTTAGCTGATTTTCAAATGTATCTACTCATTTATTGACTTTGTTTTTTTTTTTTTTATATGCACCATACGATATGTATATATCAGTGAGATACATAATGTATATATCAGTGAGATACATAATGTATCTATATTATATATTAACTGCTGTTCCCGGTTTTGCTTGCGTTACTATACACTTGACTTATACTTAGAGAGAAATACTTTTTTCTGGATGAAAAGTGGGTACTTTATGCCCTTTTGCAAACTTTGCAAACGTGTATGTCAAATTTCATAAAGATTAGTTAAGTTGTTAGACGTAAAAGCGTAACGAAGAAACAAGCATAACTCACATTCGCATTTATAAGTAAGCAAGGGCTAGTAAATACTAATATTAAATAAATACTATTTTACTATTATTATGAAAAAAAAAAATTGATACTCTCAAAAATGTCCTAACCGATTTTAATTTTTTTATTAGGTACCTATAGGAGGCGACATTTATAAGAGTGTAGTAAGTAATAGATGGGAAGTAATTTTTATTTTAAAGCGAGAGAAGATGCGTGTCAAAACTAGTATTGTAATAACATTATATTTGACCGACTTCAAGCAAGAAGAGGTTCTTAATTCGTATTTTTTTTTTTTAAGTTTGATACACTAGAATTTCGTCATTTATAAACCGACTTGGACAATTCTTTTTTATTGGAAAGGGTATATTTTCATGGAGGTTTCATTTTATTATTATTGGACCCTGGATTTCGAAGATACAGTAGGGAACTCCTCAAAATTGAACAGGAAATTATTAGTGGGATATAGGCTTATGACAATCCAAGACTAGGTAGGAACTTAACTATGGCCAACGATGTTCCGATGCATTTTTTCCAAGTTGGTTTTATATTGTCATTTTTTTAACATATTACTTAAGTTTGGGCAAACATATAAAATGATAATTAAACACCAATTAGAGTTACTTAATACAATACTTATTAAACGGTAAAGGTTATTGTTCCTTTGATATTGAATAATTACTTTTCGAAGTAACCAAGTTATATTACAGAGTCTACGCAAAGTTTAAATAGAGAAATACAAAATACTAATTGTTAAACTACAGCCTGAATTTTTGGCAGGATTTTAGTCTTACATGTAGTGGACTTTATATTTTATTCATATTCTTGTGTTATTTGTCTCTATATTTTGTACAATTGGTGGTGTTTTACGTTATACAGTTTGGTTATTGTGCACAAGTGAAGTGAATAGAAAATAATACTACGGACCATGAATTCTGAGATGCCACAAAAACTCCCTGGGAAGTTCTAAAAAGGGAACCATCATGTTATTGGAAAATTGAAATAATCACATGATAATTGTTGTGTAAAATGTAATCTCAAACAAAGCATTGACACTGGCAAATTCTTCTGCGGAGCCAAAAGAAGAAAAATAAAAAAACTACATCTTGTACGTGTAGTTGTAGTATTGCAATATTTGTATATTGTATATGCAATATTTGGGGTCACTGGAATTTTTATAAATCATAAGTTGTATTACGTTTTACGCTTCGATTCAAGCTTTATCGTGTTTTTATCGTGAATATCATATCAGAATTCTATAGTTCACTGTCGTTATCGTAAAAAAAATTATAGAATTAGATTGTAATTGATACCTTCATGAAAGTTTTGTATGATGGTTATACTTATGGTTTGATTTGATCTATAAATGGTATTACATTTTAAATGAATTTTATTCTAAAGTTAATACTTCTTTACAGACGTCATTCAGCCAATTGCTCTGCCTACTGGCGCAGAAGTAAATGAGAACTACGTAGGATGGGTTGCACTCGCTTCAGGCTACGGTCTTACTTCTGATGGTAGGTTATAATCAATTATATTATTATTTCGCTTTTTTTTAAATAGAAGGCAAACGAACAGGCGGGTCCCCTATTGTTCAGTGATTACCGCCGTCCATAGACACAAGCAACTCCAGGCGAGTCGCAAGTGCGTTGTCATCCTGTGTTTGGGGAATGGGGAGAAGAGGAGTGGAGAGGAGGGAAAGTGGGCCTCCGGAAACAATGCACATTTTTCTAATATGTTTACAGTCTACACTTATACATGCTAAACTAATAGCTTATACCAGACTAGCCTTTGCCCGCGACATCGTTCGCGATCTCAAAAGGAAAAAACATTCCGATTTTAAAACATTTTTCATCTGTGCTCCGCTCCTATTGGTCTTAGCGTGATGATATATAGCTTATAATCGCTCTCGATAAATGAGCTATATAACACTGAAAGAATAATTCAAATTGGAGCAGTAGTTCCTGAGATTACCCCCTACATTCTCACAACATCACAACGTCACAAACTCACAAACTTCACCTCTTTATAATATTAGTATAGATGTTAGGTTATTGGCTTACAGTATTCTAAGAGATGATAGTTTATAGTCACATCTAATCTAAGATACAAAAACATAATATCAAGACAAATACTAATAACAAAGAGTTAAAGTTTGTTCTAAGATTTTCGAAAGAATAAACACAAACGTAATAAGCCTAGGTGCAATGACCGGTCTCAGAACCTGCAAAGGATAACCCGGAGTTAATAACCTTCGATGATAAAACGGATAATAAACCCTTTAGTTTTGTTCATGCCGTTCCCTCGTTAACTTTCAAGCTGGTGATTGACACTGTGCTATATAACATAGACGCTTAGAGGATTGCGTGTAATTTTCGTATTTTTCTAGATAATAAATATTAAGCACCAATTTTTTATTTAATTGAAGACAAGAATCCTCAGCTCAGCAGTATTATATCATCACCATAATTTATCTTCCTAATACTTATTTCGTCTATATTGCAATCAGCATGTAGACTGCTAAATGCAACTATCAACGTTCGCTTAGAGATTAAATAAGTTCGGGAGATTGGGAAGAGGTTGTGTTATCTCATGATTAAACTTTTATGCTTTAAAATACCTGTAGTCCGCTAGCAGCTCGAGCCTAATTCCGTTCCCTCGGCGTGGAGCCCTTGAGTGTGCTGCTCACGAGATACACTCACACAAAATCTTACATCACTGCAACAACATTACATATATCCCCTCCACACACGTGCACGCATGCACGCTTACACATGAAAGTGGAAGGGTTTTGTTTCTTTCCCTTATCGAACTGAAATAGTTTCGAAAATCATCCGATACAGTCTATGAATAGTTAACTAAGGTTAGCTCAGATAGGTCACGAATTACACGTATCAGGCAACAACCCAAGCCGAGATGTGCCGTGCACTCTTGAGCTAGTTGTCAAATAAAAAAATCGGCTGAGTGCCGTAAGTGCTCGTCTTAGTATTCCGGTGAAGCTGTTAAGACCTTGCTAGGTATAACATAGTTCGAGAAAATCTGATGATATTTTACCTAGTATTCCGCTGTTATTGTTTTAATATTATATCCGTTTATGTTTCATTTCAAGGTGGAAGTATTGGGTTAACTCAACGTCTCAGCTCAGTGAACTTGCCAGTTATTACTAACGCTGCCTGCGCTGCCGTATATGGCGCCGTCGTACACGATACCAATATCTGTACAAGCGGTGAAGGTGGTCGAGGCACCTGCTCGGGTGACTCTGGTGGTCCTCTCGTTGTCAGTAGCGGTGGCAGGAATATTTTGGTAAACGATCTTCCTTTTCATACTTATAATATGTAATTCAACTATATCTAAATTAGGATGCACCAGGGATAGATCGTGATTTTTTTATCTCATAGGAGACAAACGAACAGATGGGTCACCTGATGTTAAATGATCACAGTCGTCCATATACACTTGCAACACCAGGGGAGTCGCAAGTGGGTTGCCAGCTTGCATTTGGGGAAAGGAGTAAGAGGGAGGGAAAAAGGGAGGGGCGAGGGAGTAGGTGGGCCTCATCGACCGAGCAAATCGCAACAATGCAAGTTCACGTCGGTTTTCTGTGAGAGGGTGGATACTACCCCGGTCGAGCCGACCCATTCATGCTAAAACCAGTAATAGCTTCAGCGTGGCTCTACCACCTAAAAATTACTATCAATCTTTCCCGGTGGAAATAATTGACTACAAAAATAATATGGTAGACAATCCAATTTACCTTGTGATCTCATATTCTATACAATTTCTAGTTACGTCGTTTTGGGATGTGTATAATAATGTGTCATGTATTGTATAGGTAGATGGTAGCTTCGTCTCTTTCAGGCGTTAGTTTTCAGGAGGCGGGCTTAAAAATGGATTAGATAAACTTGCGAATGTCCAGATAAAATTACCTAAAGCGATACTGATTAACGTCCACCGTAAGGCACGAGCGCAGAGCCAAATTTTTTTTCAATTTAATGAAATAGATATACGAGATATAACGATAGAAGAATGAGAAGTTAGTTGGATTTTTTTGTGGATGTTGAAATTGAATTCAGTTTAAGTTTTAAGTGGCATAGATTCACCAATAAAGATAACTGTTTTTAATTGATCAATGCTCTATAAGTAGGGTTCATCATCATTTGATTTATTAATAAACTATTTAATATAATTATTGCTCGGAGTGCGAATAGAAGTGAAAACGTGACGAATGTTTATAATTTCATTTTAAAAATTATGAAATTTAAATGATTTGGACTATAACTCTTTTAAAAATTCAGGAAAGAACACAGTTATTCTATTCTTTCGAGTTTTCTCTTCTACCGGCCGTCCTTTGACTGACTCGACTTATTTTTATGTCCGCTATCTAATACAATAATAATACAATAAAACAAATGGAAAAAAATTACTATTCAATCTATACTAATTTTATAAAGAGGGAAAGTTTGTGTCGTTGTAGAGGGTAATTTCAAGAACTACTAGTCAGATTGAAAAACAATCTGCCAGTGTTGTGTAGCTCATTTATCGAGGAAGGTTATAGGATATATATAATGTCGCTAAAACTAATAGAAGCGCAGCCAATGATATTACATATATTTGTAATGTCATTGGAGCGGAGCACCGATGAAATATGTTTCAAATTCGGGAAAAAATTTCATGTTGAGAGCTTCCACTGAGTGTTAGAGTTAGCCCAAACTAACTATTACTACGCGGACGAAGTCACGGGCAGAGGCTAGTTTCTAAAAAGGCTAAAGTGAATATTATATTTTGAAAGAAAAAGCCCTAATTTATATCCTAACCTTTTGAATATCGATTATATTATTGACATTTTTCAGATTGGCGCGACATCTTTCGGAGCGGCAGCTGGTTGCGCTCAAGGGTTCCCGGCTGCTTACGCTAGAGTTACATCTTATATATCCTGGATTCTTTCCATATAAGCGAAACTAGTATTTATTATGACGATTTAATAAATTGATCATGAATTTATTTAATATTATTTATATATACCAAAAATATATTATTATGGAAACTTGATATATATTTCTTTTTATGCTCCCTTTTGTTAATATTTCAATGCCTGAGATTATTATTATGAAAAATAAATATATATTAAATATTAAAAAATTATAATAACGCAAAAAAACTGAAAATCTTTTTGTATGCACATTGATTTTTAAATACTCTGAAATTATGTCTTGGTACAGTATACCAATCATAAACCAATACTCAATGATAAAGTACTGAAATGCAAAAACATTATATTGAAGAAACATGTGTATTCTACTTTAAAAGTTTGTAAAAAAAATTATATACCATTGGTGGCAAATGAACATGCGGGTCACCTGGTAGTAAGTGTTCACCGTCGTCCACGGACACCTGAGACATGAGGAGAATCACAGATGCGTTGCCGACCCTTAGAAAGGAATAGGCTGGTTTCATGAAAGATGGTAAATTGTAATGGTCCGGAAACGCTGCCGCTGGTAGTTCATTACAGAGAACTGATGTACGTGAAAAAACATTAACCTGAGATCTACACAGAGGACGACTTCCAACCAATGAGAAGATACTGATGGAATTTTAGTTCGTAATCAGTCGAAGATAAGAGTGCAAATGTAGTAGAATTTTGTTCTTTTTTATCCTTATATTATATTGCGTTAAATAATTTTCATATTTAAATGTTACATATGTAAATGGTAAGGGAGATAAAGAATTGCTGTAGAATAACCTCTAGATCGTCGTAAACATCTAGTTGTTTTGTAGCTGCTGCTGTCTGTAACATTGAAAACAGTAATCTATACTAATATATAAAGCTGAAGAGTTTGTTTGTTTGTTTGTTTGTTTGGTTGAACGCGATAATCTCAAGAACTACAGATCCAATTTAAAAGTTTCTTTTAGTGTTAGATAGCTCATTTATCGAGGATGGCTCTAGGCTACATATCATCACGTTAAAACCAAAAGGAGCTGAGCACTAATGAAGAATGTCTCAAAATCGGGCTATTTTGGAAGCTTCCGCTGCGTGTTAATGTCAGTATTATATGCGTTGCCATGGTAACGCGATAACATTCTATCAAAAATATTTTCATGGTTTATTTTGTATTCCTATTCAAAAAGTTTATTCTACGTTAGTTTTGTTTTCGATTTTTAATTATACGTATTACGTTTATATCGCAAACATTTCTTAAGTTTATTTTGTGTTGTTATTCAGAAAGTTTAGTAGTAATAATATTCGTCCAATAAGACAGTCGAAGGAATTAATCCATACAGCCAATTCTGAAGTTGTCAATATAGTTAGTTTTCTTCTATGTCCAAGTTAATGTAAAGGTATAAGCGTCGAATCCTCTACATAATATAACGTAATTTTTTATCTTCTTAATCTTCAAGACCATAGAATTAATGCTTCGCGGTTTTATTTTTCATTCATTTCACTTATGCAAAATAAACGAACGATATTATATAATACGCAACCAATCTCTACACGATATAGAATCATATAACACAATATTATGAAAAAAATATAAAATCCACTACATGACAGACTGAAATCCCGCCAAACACTCTTAAAAAACTCTATTCTACATTAGTTTTGTTGCCAATTTTTTATTTGTGATATATTAAGTATTATAAAAGTAAAGTGAGTGTAATTTATATTAAAATAAATTATTTTTGGTGAATACAATCTGTGATGCTACAAACATCAACATTTTTTTAACTCTGTCGATATGTCTGTTTTTTTATTTGTTCCGGGTAATCTCCGAAACGACTGGACCTATTTGAATGTTTTTTTTTTCTTGGAAATGACTACGCTTAACAGTTTCACCGGACTACAAGTAATATTTGAACGGGAACTTTAAAAATTGTTTTGTTCCCTTAAGAAATATAAATGATAAGTTTTAAGAAGAAATTTCAAAACATATAATGAAAAACTTACTTGACTTGACGACTCTTATTACCCAGTTGATATTTTTGTAACGTTCAACGAAATTATACCTGGTAATTATTTACAGATTTTTTTTTATTTTGCCTTTCTTCTTACATTTGTCACCGATATCTAGCATTGCATTTAAATACCCCAAAGCGAAAGGGTACAAGTCGTGTCAAGTCCATTTTTATATTGCCCCCTTTAACTATCAAATTGCCCTCCTGTGGGGCGTGGGCCCCACGTTGGGAAATGTTGTTCTAGATGTTTTTTTAACATAATATCGGTTTTTATCCAATATCAGACAAACTTCTTTATTTATTTGGAAATCCAATATCACAAATGTATGTAACTAAGCCAAAACAGAATTCTAAAGGAAGGCATTTTAGTACTTTGTTGTTATGTAAATATTATTTTTTCAGTACCATATATTCAATTTTCATTTCGAAATTACTGCACACATAAAATAGTGGCAAATGACAAATTTTATACTATAGTTACTAAGTCATACTTCATTATAAGCTTGTTAATCGCCATGGATAATCATGTTTCCGGACTAATTATTAGTTTTTGTTCCAGCAGATTCCCTTGGTTTTATAATGTTATTATTGTCCTAGATCTTAGAATTAGTGTAAGTAACTGGACGATCGAGCTTATCTCGATTTTTTAGTAAAACATTTTAAAATTAAAATAAACTGTTAGGTTTGCCTCACAAGATTATCATTTTTTATGAAAAACAAAATATTAATAAATATCTCCTATTCTGTCATTCGGATTCGAACTGGGGTTAGACGGAGTTTTGAAGCAGCCGATTTCCATCTGTTGATCTATTTTTGTTTCGACAGCGCCAGCGAAATTTACCTTCATATTCTAGTTATATTTTTTCATTGCCTAAAACTCAGTTTAAAAGTTTTCTATGAATGAAATCTAGCTAGATCGATTTCTCCTACCTACATACTAAGTTTCATGGAAATAGCGGACGCCGTTTCCGAGATTCTAAATATATAACAATATAAAAATTAACAAGAATGTCTCGTTTAAAGAACAAAAATAATAAAAATATACAAGAATTGATTGTTTAAAGGTATTAGATAACGAGACGAGAGAAACATTGCAGTGCAACGATAGTCACCATAAAGCCAGGGAAAGTATTGTATCCCAAAAAGGATTAAGAGTACAATCAAAGATACAAAGCAAAAATATACTGTATTAACTTCATTGTATTAAGCAACCCCCAATTGAGCTATGCATAATCATGCTATAGATTTCAAAAAATTGATATTTTATAATATAGCCTGTAAAATATACTATATGTGGTAATTACTATCTATTTTTTCTCAGCATTACAATGTTCATACGGACTTACAAAACACACCCTCTCATAGTCCAACACAAAGAAACATCTAGCTACTAAATACTGCGTGGCAGAATGAAAGTTCTCGCGTCGCGCAAGTCACTCGCAACGCAGAACCACAGTATAAATATCAAAGACAGTACGGAAACTACGAACAAATGCTCCAAAACGGCACACGTACACTAACATTTCTCGTGAGTGGTGGCAGCCACGGTGATGCCATTGGTTTAAGCATGAATGGGTCGGCTCGTCTGGGATAGTACCACCCTCTCATAGAAAACCGACGTGAAGTAACAGTGCTTGCATTGTTGCGTTTCGTTCGGTCAGTGAGAGCGCTGGAGGCTTACGGGAGGGAGAGCCCTTTCCCTTCCCTCTCTTCTCCTTCCCCCTCTTCCCCTCTCCCCTCTCCCCTCCCTTCTTCCCCACTAACACAGGCTGGGAACGTACTTGCAACTCCTCTAGTACCGCTAGTGTCTATGGACGGTGGTGATTACTTAACATCAGGTGCTCACCTGTTCGTTTGCCTCCTATGAGTTACATAAAAAAAAACATGCGCATCGACGAAGAGATTTTGAAATGACTTCTATGAACAACACCGCGAAAACCGCTTAGGAGTCTCGTCGATGCATGTTTGTGTGAGTGTGACATGCCGGTACGAGCGTTTATATAGCGTTTAGTTTCCATACTGTCTGTTATGTGTACTGTGGCAGAACCCTCTCTTCAGAAAGCGTGCTTTAGATGCCTTCGTGACCCAGTTTCAAGTTCACACTTACAGTTCACACTATTGTATATCTATTTATACGTCTACAAAGATTGTGTAAACAAGGAGACCGTGTGACATTTTATGAACATGGCTATGTGACATATGAAGTTAAAGATTTCAAATTGGATGTAATGTAACTTAAGTAATAGGTACTACCTAGTACCTAGTAATAGGTATTACCTATGAAATTTCTGTCCTGCAGTACTGGCCATTTCAAATCAAAATAATTTTTGTTTGGCTAAGAATTCTAATTTCAAATTAATTTTATTTTAAAAACATGAAATTTTTTTTCCAAAAGTTTTTTTGTTCATTTGTTTATTGATTAGTGTTATATTCATCACATTTTAATCTTTTTTGTCATCATAGACACGTTAAAAATTCAAGTAATTATGGAATATGAGTACTGTCAAGGCAGCAACGCGGCACAAGCGGCACGCAACATCAACGACGTTTACGGAGCTAACACTACAAACCAAAGCACCACCTATTATTAGTTTGCTCGCTTGCGTTCTGGGAATTTCAACCTGAAAAATGAACCTCGCGGTCGTCCGAAGACTTTGGTCGACAATGACGAATTAAAGGCGATTGTGGAAGCTGATGATACACAATCTACGGCTGAATTAGCAGCAGCTTTCGACGTTAGTGTCAAAACAATATTGGTTCATTTGCGTCAAATTGGTAAGATAAAAAAGCTTGACAAATGGGTGCCCCACGAACTCTATGATCGCCAGCGCGAAGTATGCGTCGAGTCGTGCCTTGCACTGCTCAATAGATACACAAATGAAGGAACTTTAAACCGCATTGTTCCCTGCAATAAAAAATGGATTCTGTTTGATAACCGCAAGCGCTCAGCAAGTTGGTTGGATCCTGGTTCAGCACCTAAACAATGCCCTAAACGAAAACTTACCCCGAGAAAAATGATGATCACTGTTTGGTGGTTTAGCGCTGGTGTGATTCATCACAGCTTCTTAGCAAACGGGGTGATCATTACTGTAGATGTGTACTATGAAGAACTGAACACAATGATGGAGAAACTGGCACATCTTCAACCAGCATTGGTCAATCGCCTGTCTCCTCTGCTCCTGCACAACAACGTGCGACATCATATTGCACAGCAAACGGTCTTCAATTTGCAAGATCTGAAGTTGGAAGTTCTCCGTTATCCGCCCTACTCATCAGACCTTGCACCTAGAGACTACTACTTTTTTCACAATTTGGATAACTCCTTGGCGGGAAAAAAATTCAATACCCGAGAGGCAGTACAAAATGCCTTTGAAGAAACCAGATTAGGCCCCCCTCGGCATCAGATTAGGTCCCCCTCAGCAGCGGCTCAAGCCTAGGTCCGTTCTCTCAGCGTGAAGCCCTTGAGTACGCTGCTCACGCGATACAGTAACACAAAACCTTACATCACTGCTACAACATCACACATATCACCTATACACACGTGCACGCCTACACGCTTACACGCTGTTTTTCTTTTTCAGAGAAATAAACGATAAAGAGTTCTACCCTTATTTTTCCTTATCCCTATCCTATCCTATATAGTTTTGAGGAATTTTTGCGACACAAAGTCGAGTTGTTGAGGCACGCATGTTTGGTATACATGCATGTTTCAATAACTCATATACGTATGTCTAGATAGCTTAGCTTAGGTTATCTCAGATAGGTCGAGATTTTTGCACAAAACAGGCGACATCCCAAGCCAAGGTGTGCCGTGCACCATTGAGTTAGTCGCCCAAACATCCCAAATCGGCTGAGTGTCTTTAGCGCTCGCCTCAATAGTTCGGTGAAGCTGTGAAGACCATTCCAGGTCAACAGCGATATCATTTCGAAAAAAAAGCCTTTGAAGAATGTGTTGCCTTCCATCCAGCTGATTTCTTTAAGAAGAGCATCAATAAACTGCCACTGCTATGGCAAAGATACATTGATTGCATGGGTGATTACTTCGATTAATACAAATAAAAAAAAACATAAAAAATATCTTTTAAATAAATAAAACGGCAATTTCATAGGTAAAGACCTAATATAAGTGAAGAAATATTTTATTTCTTCGAAATGACTACGCTATTGACCTAGCAAGGTCTTAACAGCTTCACCGGACTACCGAGAAATTTAAATGCTGACTTTAAACTGTGGGCTATGGACACTATATGATGACACTATGATATAAAAAAGTCAAGTTTTTTTTATTATTATCAGAGCGAAGCAACGTCCGCCAAGCACGCTAGTTATTACTAAATAACAGATTAGGGTATATATTCCTGTAAGTACTGGATCTGTGACTAAAAATCATTGAAGATTTAAGAAAACACCGTTTTATAAGTTCTACTTGTACGGCGATATATTGTTAATACATACAATACGACTACAATATGTTGTTAATACAATAAACAACGCGTTTTAAATGAACTTGGAAAATAGCTAGGCTGACGTAACACTTAGGTATAAAGGCAATATAAAAAATATTCAAAATATATTTAAATATTTATTGTGCAATGTCATTTGTTCTATTAGATAGATAAAATCCAAGATATGTAGGATGTAACCCTGCTGTAGCCTGCTGGCAAGCCAGCCATGCATCCAGCTCGAGCAGTAAACGAGATGACACCAACCTGAAAACGCACATATATTGTGAGCAGTGTTGCCGTTTACGAAATAAAAAACTCTCCAAACGTCATTTAAAAAGTCGCTAGATTTTGAAAAATACATAATAAAAAAATCCGCCAGAAATCGCTAAATGTTTCATAATATTTCATAGTAAAAAATAGGTTGAAGTACTATATATATGGAATATTTCACTGTTATAAAACGAACAAAAGGCTTTAGATGGATTAGTTATAACAACTTTTAAACACGTTATAACTCCTTTTGCTGTTTTCATTCTGGTCGACCTCGAGATGGAACGTCATTCTGGTAGGGAAATTTCAAAAACAACATCAGCAATTCATGTTGTTACCAGTAGTTACAATTAAATTAGTACCAATATACTTAAATATTTTCAATATTCAATTAGTCGATAGAAGTCGCAATTTTTTTTAAGTCGCTAGATTGAAAAAAAAATGTCGTTAAACATGTCTAAAATCCGCTAGATCTAGCGACAAAGTTGCTAAAATGGAAACAATGATTGTGAGCACAAAAATAATAAAAGGCTAATAAGGGGTGGGCTATCACTTTCCCAGTTCTGAATTTTTCTTTTTTGTTATGAAGTGGCAACCATGCTTGTAGAGAACCTGATTTTAAGGACCACTACAAAGAAAAGATAAAGAGCTGCAGTCCTGAGTTAATAACAGATTGCTACTCGTGAGTAATGTTCCTCGTGAGCATGTGCGTATTGCTAAACAAACCTTTAGAATTGGAACACAATAACGCCAGTGCTCTCCACATAACATAAGCATATACTAAACAAATAATTAAAGTATTTATATATCGGAATGTACGATTTCTTTTTATCTTTAGGAAAGTTGATGATAGAAGAACATATGACAGTCGCATTTACCAGAACTCTTCTTCCGCTGATAGTAGCGGCAAGAGGACCACCAGAGTCACCTTGGCAAGTGCCTCTGCCACCATCGCCGCTGGTACAAACGATGCCATTTGTAATTATCGGTCCATAAATAGCAGCGCATGCATCGTTGCTGATAATTGGTAAGTTTACTGAACTCAGACGCTGATTAGGACCGATGGTTGCACCTTAAAATGCACAACATTTCTAATTAGTATAAATACCCTACATTAAGCTGCGAATAATATTATAAACTAGCGTCGTATATTTTTCGCTGGAACTGCATTTTACTATAACTATGTTTAATAGGGTGGGCCAAAAAAATCGACCATTTTTTTAAACTTTATATTCTGAAAAGTAGGTTGGTGGCGACCTCAAAAAGTTCTTTCAAGTATACGCTCTTAATAAGAAAGTCTTCCGCCTCTAATTTTTTTCCTTTTCTTTATTATTAGAAGAAAAAAAATCATATTTCGGTATTCACTATTTGAAAAAGAATGTGATGTCGTGGGACACCAGGTAGGAACGAAGTTCCTTCGGCTAATGTAAAAAAAAAATCGTGCTCAATTTTTATGTAATCGTAATTCAAATTATCAATTAAAATAACTAAATATGTCTCTTTATTTTTGTTTGACAACATAAAATTACATAGAAATAGAAATAATTACAAAAAAGAAGAAAGAGAAAGGTATTATACACTACTCGCTTGTGTACTCGCCTGCGCACGTCTCATTTAACGGTTTTATTCCACACACTTTTCGTTACGGTTTTACTATCACATTTTTTTCAATTCGGTCGCGCAGCAAAGTCCCTATCTCCTCCAAGCCTGCCGTAAGGAACTTCGTTCCAAAAATATCTCGTCTCATATATTTTTCAGGGAATTGAATTTACTACAAAAAGGTGTCGCTTACATTTTTTTTGTGAACCTTACTGTTTAAAAGTTTTCGAAGGTTGAAGTTTGATTATTGTCAGCAGATTTCGTTTTCTTACTCTATAATACTACATAATTCCATAAAACCGTATTATCATAAAGTTTTGTAGGAAATAAGCAGTTGATCTAAGTGCACTTTCTCCCACTATACTATAAATTACTATACTTATTTAAAACAAATTCATTTCCGGGTTTTATTAATTAAGATTTTTCGTAAAAGGCTGGCATAGTCTAAATACTAGGAACCGTAACAAACTGGTTGTCCCATGTCTTAGACTTCGTAAAACGAGTAATAGTTTTTGGAAAATAGTGTATGGTTCTATAAAAACTTCCAAAGGATATTACCGATTTGCCGGATTGTGAATTTAAGCGCCATATCAAGCGGGTTTTGGTCTCAAAAAGCTATTATAGAGTGGATCAGTATGTGAACGATAGTGATGTCTGGAATTGACTTGTCTCTGTGCATCCAGTAAAAACGTTTCGGTCATGTCTGTGTAATATAGTCTAAATATTATATATATTTGTTAAAAAGATAAACCAGATCGACTTTCTTGCCGGTTCGTTCTTCTCGATGACTGGGTTGTTTCCGAACCGGTGGTAGTTTTTGACGTTCATAAGTGCCTTTTTAAGGCCGAAACTGAATGAAGTATTTTTGATTTTGAAGAAAATAAAGGATTTTCGTTGTCCTGGCAACAGTGCAGCACTTGTTTTTAAACGATTTTCACCAGACTGTCAAGCGTCTAATTAACTTTATATCCTACAGCTATATTGCGTTCTTAATTTACCTTTTTCTAAAATATGTATATAGTACAATAAGTGGCTATATAATACGTTTTATAGATTTATTTACACGTCAGTAAGTATATGTAGTACAACTATTGAAAATAATAGAACGATTAATTATAATATTATAAACGTGCCTTTTGTATGAATTGTACTTTAAGTATAAACTCACCATCAGCAGTGCGACCAAAGCCTGACGCCAGAGCTACCCATCCGATAAAGTTATTGTTTATCTCATCACCACTGGGTAGAGCAATTGATTGTATTGAATCTGCGAAGTATGAATACATTAAAATATTACTGTTCATTAAATTAAAAAAATATTTGCAATTTCTTTGAAAAGGCTTGCTTTATCGTTAGTACATCAGGCTGTAAACAAATGTCAGGTCCGGTGTCAGTTCTTCAAAGGGTTTCGTTCCCGCAATGCAAAATCTATGCGTATACACTTTGCTTAATAACATATCGTATACAAGCCTACTTGGTAGGATTAAAAAAAAAATCTGTATTATTGTATATAAAGAATCCTTGAATAAGTTTGTAGGTGGTAATCTATGAAATTACTAAGGGCTCTATGTATTAAGTAAGCCATGTTATGCCTCAATGATGCAGTCCATTCAATTGTTTTCTTATGAAATACATTGCATTCTATATGAAAATAATCGCTGGCTTTTATTAATATTTTAAAAACTTTATCTAGACATTGTTGTTCAAGATTTTAAGCACGGAAAATAGAAGTACACAATTTATTGTGCTTTCTATATATTTATTTTTATTTATTTATGTTTTTTTGGCATTGAGTAAATTTTCTATAGCCACTTACTTATCATCTCTTAGTTATCAATCAAAACATACAATAATATCCACCCTAAGCATTCCACCAACAAGTGTTGAAATACGGTCTGTCCACATAGCTTTTTTTCAAATACTTTAATTTTAGTTTTATATCTATTTAGATGGAGATTTTTATATTCTCAATATTGTTTAATTAAATTAGGTTATAAAACTTACTGCTAAATGTGAGAGGAGAGATGCGTAAAACAGCGATGTCGTTAGCAGCAGTATTTGGATTCCACTCTGGGTGCATTGTGATATCACTGGATACGATTCGAGTACCTCCACTGAAGAGAATGTTCGTTCCAGCAACCACAGTGTGACTAATAGCAGAGATTACCCCATCATTTTGGCAATGAGCGGCAGTTACAATTCGCGTCGTCGAAAGAATTGAACCACCGCACACTGATTGACCGACTCCGACATCAATGAGTAGCCCTACCTAAAATAAAATTAAGATGCTATATAATAATATACCAAGATTTTACACTAGCTGTTGCTTATCACTTCGCTTCTGTTAAGGTTTTTCGTGGTAATGTTTTTTTTTTATATTATAGCAGGCAAACAAAGAGGTGGGGCATATGATGCTAAATGATTACCACCCTCCATAGACACTTGCAACACCAGGGGAGTCGCAAATGCGTTGCTAATCTGTGTTTGAGGGGTAGGGGATAGAGAGAGAGGAGATGGGTATTCGGCGCTCTCACAAACCGAACGAAATGCAACAATGAAAACACTGTTACTTCACGTCGCTATTTCTGTGAGAAGGTGGTACTACCCCGGGCGAGGCCGACCCAATCATGCTGAACCCAATAATATAGTAGCTTCAGCGTGGTTCCACCAACTACCAAGAATTTTTGTGTTAAGTGTGTGTGTGTGTGATAATGTGTAAACTAATTTTCATGATGATTGCTTGAGCACATGTTTCATGAAGTTGACATACAAAGATACTGGAGTCGTAAAACAAAGATGAGTTTTGATATTCAAATCAATAGTTCTGAAGTTCTTGAATTTTAAAAACATAGTTCTGCATATTCAAGATTCAATAAGGGCATAAGACATATGGGGGTGCCAACTTCACGCAGCATACAAAGTTCGTGAGAGAGGAGTTTTGAAGGGAGTTCTGGGCTTCATTACAATAGTTCTGGAGTTCTTCGCAATTTGAATAATAGTTAGTTCTGCATATTTAAGGCCGTGGCAGCTCCGACTCAGTTGCTAGGATATGAACATCCATACGTCTGTCTATACGTCCATACATGCTGTACCGGAACACGCTATAAATTAAGCCGTCATCGCAAATTCGCTATCTTGATTCTATTTATAATTGTATGTATAATCACAATACATACATATCGCACGTATTTAATTATCAATGTATACATTATAGTTTATCACGAGTTATTAGATATTGGAGCTAAGTATTATTAAGTAACCAAATATTAGATTTTCGGAAGATGGTAAAGTGCGATAACTTTTTTTCAAAGATAGTTTCGGTACTTTATACATATACAAACTAACTGTTACAAAGTACGCCATGTTACGTCTCCACACTAGCTCACGGGTTTTAGTGTGTTCAAACGCCGAGGAATCCTCAGTTCTTTATTTTCGCACATACGGTGGTACTATAAGAACGTGTCTCCAGTTCAGATTTCCCCTTGATATTTCCTTCATCGTCAGTCGATAGTGTTACCAATTGAAATTACTAAATGTACGCCACCTCTAAAAATATCGTTGGTACATACCGGGGTTCGAACCTGCGGACCACCTAGACCTAGACTAGACAACCACGAATTTTAGAATTTTTTTCTAAAA
Organism: Antheraea mylitta; assembly: GCA_014332785.1. NCBI lineage: Eukaryota > Metazoa > Arthropoda > Insecta > Lepidoptera > Saturniidae > Antheraea > Antheraea mylitta. The sequence goes on along the minus strand of JACEII010000027.1, from coordinate 5,448,483 downwards.
CTCTTTTATGGATTATAATGTAAGGGAAATCGTAATCAGATATAAAATACTATATAATGTTACGGAGGGTAGTATAGTTTCGTATTAGTGAAAGATTTTTTAAATGAAATCAGCAATTCCAATTCATCAAAGAGACATACAAACTTTATAATAATAGTAGTCATGAACATATACAATATTATTACAAAAAATTTAAATACGTATTAAATACTTGCTTTAAAAGGTTACGGCGTTATCTTTTTTTTTTAAGAACAAGATGGCGAACATTCAGCGAGCACGGTGTCTAATCGTACTTTCATTTACCTGGTATGGAATATTTGAAATATCAGTGACTGAGCCACCAACTATCCTCTGGCCACTCACAACACTCGTAGTTTCCTCGAATAGTTTGATCCGAGTAGCCTCCTTAATACCGATCTTCCTATGATAATCAAAAACGGATACATGTTCGTATGTAGGCAGGCCCGAGGCAACCACCGCTAAGGTTAAAATTAGTACCGTGATGATAGTTTTCATTTTACGACACTGTTTTCAATACATACATGAACATTCACTCATATAAATAATAAAATTTAATCTAATCTCTTACTGTAACAGCTACATCCAAATATGAATCAGATAGCAGAGGATTATAAAAATTAAATTATGATAAAATTATTTTTCGATTAGGAAATTCCCTAATTTTTATATACAGACATTGATTGCTATAAATAATAATTATACAAAAAAGTACTCATTTCTAATCGTAATTAATGATATATTGATGGAAATTAATGAGAACTTACTTATCCATCTCAGACCAATATTTGAAAACAATCTATGGGTTAATTATGAAAAAAAATTGATATTATCCTATGTATGATTCGAAAATTGAGTAATTATCTCTTATAGAGTCAAAATAAGCAATGGAGACAATAACAAAGTAAGTCTAATCCTGTATTTTGTTTTAGAAGTGAGACAAAACTTACAACACATTAATGATTGGCGGAATTATTTTTAAATCGATCTCATAAAATTATAGTAATCATCTTATCTTGTAATATCGAGCCTCATAAACCGTTGCTTCGTTAAATACAGCATGCAGTTTTCCAATGATTGATAGATTGGTAAATCTAGGTAGGTAGTTAGGTTAAATCTATAATAACGCGAGTGATGTCATGAGCAATAGCTAGTAGTCTCTATATAAACAGTTGTAAATAGTAATAAATGCGTATTAGTAAATAATTGAAAAAATCTTATTTTGCATAGTTATGGTTAAAGCGGTTGACAATGGCAATAAAATAAATAGGGTTTGTGACAAATTAGCAATAAACAGAATGATTTAAAACACATTAAAAATTATGGAACAAAAATACTGAATGTTCCGTATTTATTTATTTTAGAAAAAGAAACTTTAGTAAGTGATACTTTATGGGAGGGCTTTGTGATTCTGATTGCCAATCTTTCTGTGTGACGATAAGTGGTGGGAATAAACACTGTATCGAAGTTTTAGTATCTAAGATTTTGTATTCTTTTCATAAACTTGTGTTATTTGCCTCTATATTTTGTAAAATTGGTGGTGTTTTGCGTAAAACAGTTCGGTTATTGTGCATCAATAAAGTAAACGGAAAATATTCATACCTCGGATCATGAATTCCGAAAAGCCACAAAAACTCTCCGGAAAGTTCTAAGAACGGAGCCACTATCTTTTTGGAACATTGAAATGATTACACGACATTTATTGTGTAAAATGTGTCGTAATTACCATTGAAACAAAACATGGAGATTAGCAAATGCTTCTGTGGAGCCAAAACAAGAAAAAGAAAAAGAAGTACCCTGTATCGGCGAGAGCGTTGAAAGCACCGGTTCTTATTTGATCACAGAAGTTAAGAAACTTCGGGTGCGGTGCTTGTATGGGTGGCCGTCTGAGAACACAGCGTGACGTTGCCTCTTTTTGTATTTTTTTAATTAAAATATTCACGTGTAATACGAAAGTATTACATAAACAAATAAATACAACATAAACAAATAAATTGAACAGCTTAATCTGTGTCCTTTATCGCTATATTTTCTCTAGCTTGATGTTGACTACCGCTGGCATCAATGCAATGTTTCTCTCGGGGACAAAAATCTATAACGGAAAATAAAAGCAATATTTATATCGACTGTTAATAGACTCTTTGCTATTACAATGAATCCAGGTGATTGTATTATTTACATTCTTAGATAAACAGAATCAGGAATAATATAAAATTCTAGTTTATTATTATTAGTTTATTAGTCTAGTTTATTATTCTAGTTTTATTAATTTTATGCTTCATTTATTTTTATTATTTACATGAGTGATAATATAAAATAGTTTTGATAATAAAATACTGAAATATTTGAAAAGTAATATTTTTAATGAAATGTCGTAGTACAGTTATTATGCATAGTTACATACAATTTAAAGTGAACGGTCTTATAATTTAATTAAAATGATCACATAATATACTTAAAAAACTGAAAAAAATACTATAGAGGTGTAAAGTGCACTGGTTGTAAATAAATAAAATATTAAAATCATTTTAAATTAGAAATTAACCTATCAACAAAATAATTAATTTAAAAATAAAATTATAGGTCGCTTAACAATAAGAGAAAAAGACAATTGGTATGATATACATTATGAAAAAACTTGAGTTATCGAACTTCCGATGTTTTACAATAATCGACATTGTTCAATACTTTCTTAGGAGTATAGTTAATATACAATATTTCCGATGGAATTTATGAAAAAAATTAATTTGTTTCAACTTCGGGAATATTTTATGAGTTTTCAGTGAAGCAATGTCTGAAGCTGCTGAAATATTGTTTCATAATTTTGTTACATCATATAATGAATTATGGAACAAAAATTTGTCACTGTTGTTTAAATTGATTTTGTTATTATTGCAGGAAAATAAGTTAATCTTTACATACATTGGTTACCGGTGACAGTACTTTCGCGGCTTTACCTACACATTTTATAAACAAATTATGATGAAGGTCATTTAAGAAGGCTACAAGAGCAACGAATAAAAATTGTAGAGAATATATACTATTTCTATTTAAGAAGCATTACTGCAAACGTAATTTTTAAATTAAGAAGAATAATTTACTGTGTGAGTCTATTTAGTTGCCCAGTTTACTTAAGATCGGTTTTAGATTTTTGTAATTAAAAGATTAAAATATATAGTGTAAATATGTTACTATAAGCTTAATCTATGAACTCAATCGGTTAAATCGGTTAAACAAAAAAGTTAAACATGCAAATACTTGCTTTAAAAAGGTTTCGTACTAAATGCACCACGCTCGCCCGAGGCAAGTGTGCGTTATCTTTTTTTTTTTCGAAATGTCTACGCTATTGACCCAGCAAGGTCTTAACAGCTTCACCGGATTACTAAGGCAAGCGCTTAAGGCACTCAGCCGATTTTATTATGGCAACCAGCTCAAGGGTGCACGGCACACCTCGGCTTGGCTGTTGCCTGTTGCATGCAAAATCGCGACCTATCTTCTACTAACCTAGCTAACTATTCATATGTGTATGAGTTGTTGAAACGTATATGTGTACCAAGCATACACGCCTCAACAACTCCTCCATATATTTATTATCGGAAAATTGAGAGTTTTTCAGTTCGATAAGGGAAAAAAGTAAACCCTTCCACTTTCATGTTTAAGCGTGTAGGCGTGCACGTGTGTGGGGGTGATCGTGTAGTGTTGTAGCAGTGATGTATATTTGTGTGTCACCGTATCGCGCAAGCAACGCACTCAAGGGCTCCCTACCGAGGGATCTAACCTAGGCTTGAGCCGCTGCCGTGGGAGGCCTAATCGGGTGTGCGGGAGCGAAATTAACCCCCAGACCACGGCGGCGTGATCTGTGGTATGTACGCGTTATCCTTTTTTCGCAAGTCTAACCTAACGTAACCAAAGTGAGAAAAAAGAGCAAGATGATGACGTTCAGCGAGCGCGGCATTCAGCTGAATGAATTTAAAACGTAACCTTTTTAAATCAATGATTCAATACGTATTTAACTTTTTTGTAATAACACCGAACAATTACCATATATTTTAAAATTACTTCATTTTTATTAATATTTATCGAAACTTTATATAATTAAAATAATAATGATTTCAATTAAAAAATTTCATGAAAGTAGTGAATTAGCTTCAAGAATGTAACCAATACTTACTATTGAAAAAAAAAACAATATGGGTATTGTTGGAATAAAATTTCATTGTAAAAAGTAATAGTTTTAGGTAGAAATTAGATTTTTACAAGCTAGTGTTATATCGTTTACAGACGTTACGTTTTCAAGAGAGCAGGTACGAATGGGGTGTAATTTTACTCGTATTTGTAACCCTCGACGTAAATTTGTCCTCGGGGACTGTCTTCAGTACTTTTGTTTTATTGCTTTACTAAATTTATTACATCCGTACATTAAACGAGAAACCCAATGTACTGGTATATTTTTATACGACGTATAACTACTTGTATTATTCAAGAAATTTGATGGTAGAAATATTATCCCAAACTGAAATTACTTCAATTATTAATTTGTTAATGGGGAGTGTAATTTTGCTTGATGGAATCATAAACTATTATATAGATAAGATTTATTATAATTTAGCCATAACCATTCTGAATATCAAGCATAGTGCTATTAGTTATTAATCCCCTCTTAAACAATGATCTAATAGTTACGAACACATTGAAGTTAAATAATGTATATTAAGGTTTTAAATCAAAAGTATCGCACACCTTTTAACTTATAAATAATTTCATGACTTCTGTTGTGGGTTCTATATTTGCCATTTAAATAAGAGTTCTGTAATCAAGAGTGTTTAGATTTTGGGACAATCAGAAAAATGTCAATACTCCTAAGTTAACAACAAATAAATCAACAAATTATTCGGCAATGACTTCAATTGGATCAGGGGTTAGCAATTGTTTGGAGTACCAATAGATGTAAATAATTGACTAATGGTAATAAATGCGATTAACTAATTATGGATTTAAATTATTCACACTATAATTACATTCAAAATTCAAAACCGAATTCTATTGTATTGGAGCGTTCACTTCTATTTCTAGTCCTTAGGACTGCCTCGAATTTTTTATTGAATGAAAAAAATCTGTATTGTCAATGATGGTAAGTTTAGCGCATCTAAAAACTAAGAAAGAGTCATTTTGATGGACTTATTACCATGTGCATTTTTGTCTCGACTAAGTCAGGTACTGGTCCTTACCATCTCGTAATCCTGTACGTGTATCGATGATTTTCTTAACAACTATCTTGCTTATTATTATTATTATTTTTTATTGAAACACGACAAAGTGACTGCACTAAGCCTGAAGCATAGTACAATCCAAAAACAGTGGCGACCATCGAGAGACAGATCATCCATCGTCGGTCGCCGCTGTCATGCCGGCCATAATGACGAAAGTCACACGGTACTGGATATGCACAGGCTGATCTCGAAACGCGACGCGCAAAAGCGAGTCACTATGACGGGCTTTTTCGCCATGTACATGGTGGTTGCGACCCAGTCGGGCTGTAGAACCCTACCACCCCGCTATCGTCATTGCCTCGTTCGTTGATCAGCAGGGTGCACCACGTGCAGGTGACCTTGGTGGCTTGGGTGTCTCAAATCTTAAGATGTTACTCGATACCCCTTACACCCCATCCTTATCCTCTTATTCATGTATTTAAACGGGTTTACACTTTATGTGGGAATGAGGATATACTTAATTGAATTAAAATAGTACGTTGGCCGTTGCGAAGTGACCTATCCGTACTTATCGTTGATGAAGGGTCCGCCTCTCCAAGTGGCCTGTCCCACGTTTCTTAGTTTCTCATCCCGGTCGTAATCAAAATATATCCGATCAACGCGTTCTCGTTTGATTTCATTCATCACAGTCTATTTTATTATATACTATTTTAAACTTTTATAAATATGAATTTTTATATATTTATAAAATTAGGCTAATATATTTACGGATTTAAAGTTAGTAGAGATACACATCGTATAAGTAAGAAACTATTAAAATATTATTTGATAATATGATTTTGCGTTTTCCCATTTAATGTTGATGCCTTCTAAGAGAAAGGTATTATTGCTTGGTAGTTATTAACCAGGTATTAAGATCTATCCGTATAATAAAAATGTAAATCTAAGGTGTTTGAACTTTTTAAATTCTTGTAACAAAAGGGGCCTAGAAATAGGTAATAAAATAAATTTCAATAAATCATAGAAATATCTGTCTGTCTGTTTATGTGAACACGCGTCACTGCTAAAATACTGAGTTCATGATATCTTCAAGAGAATTATAAAACATGTCTTGAAGTAATATCTAGAACTTCTTTTATTAAAATCGGTCGGATCTATCAAAAGTTATTGTACTTTTAATGATAACGGGACTTAAGTGCGAGAGAAACGTAGATAAGTGAACGAAGATAATACATTCACATGACTTTATTAATCGCTGTTTTTACTTAAAGTTTTACGAAGACGAAGTCGCGCGCACAGCTAGTACTAAATAGAATACAAATGACAATAGATGAATTAGCAAACATCAGATTAACACTATATTGTAATTTAATAACTTAACCAACCAGCACATTTTTTTTTTAATTGTTAGTATACAGTATTATCATATAATACTAGCCTCTGTCTGTGACTTCTTTCGCTTGAAATAGTTACTTTGGGCTAACGCTAACACACAGCGGAAGCTCTCAAAAGGAAAAAAATGCGCGAATTTTGAAACATTCTTCATTGGTGCCCCACTTCTATAGGTCTTAGCGTGATTATATATAGCCTAACCTTCCTCGATAAATGAGCTATATAACACTGAAAAAAGTTTTCAAATCGGATCAGCAGTTCCTGAGATTGCCTCCTATGACGTCACTAACTCACAACGTCACAAACTCGCAAACTTTACCTCTTTATAATATTAGTATAGATGCATGTTATACTAATGACTTTTTATACTGTTTAAAAGTTCATTCTCATACTTTAGTGTTTGTAGTCATTTGTTTAGAGAACGAGTTTTTTGCATCGTTCTAGTCGGCGAGTAAAATAATTGCCTAATAAATTTCAGGCGCTAATCTCGCCTGCTTTATTTACTTCAATGAGATTCGTAGGCCAACAATTATTTGTAGTCTGGTTTTCTGTTGCTATTTATTACAAGTGCGTTGTTAAAATTGAAATACTGGTTATGTTATTTATACTACATTTTTCTTAGATTATTTTGCATCGCCGATAATGTTGTCTCAACTGCAATCAATACCCCAATATATTCTTTTGTTTCAATACCTATCAAATATTTTATTGAGAAATCTGTGATTAATTTTACGATCTGTTATTGTATTTTACTTTAATTATTATCTGTAATTTATCTTCTTTATCAAACTTAATTTTATTATTGATTGCCTCATTTACGTCGCGTCGTGTGTATTAAACGCTGTCAATATTGCGTCAGTCAATAAATCCGCATTGACGTATTAAAGCGGCTTGAAACATGGCTTGATTAAAATTAAAATACTGGCAGGCTGGCGGACATTGTCGCACTTTGATGATAAAAAAACCTTTACAGATTATATAGGTACCTATTTTTTTCCTAATATCCTCATGAATCACGGTATCTACTGGTCAAATGACGCATGAAAATCCGTTCAGTAGCTTTTGAGTTTATCGTGAACACACAGACAGACAGACGTGGCAGATAACTTTTTTTTATAATAGGTAGTGATTTTCACATTCTTCTAATGAAATTAAAAATATAAAATTGTAAAGATTTACTTTCTAAATAAACCAGAAACCTTGTCAACTCTTTCTACATTCAGTATATCGTCGCTTAGCAAACAGTATCATACAAGTCAATTTCAATCATTTTACAGAGGACTGAAAAAACTGTTATTAAAAATTTTTGTTGCATTCTTCTTCATGCAATGTTCCAAATGTGATACCTAAATTGAAGCGTCATTAGAATATTTATGAGATAAAATACATGAGTAAAAACCGCCAATTTTCGATTAAGCGGTGTTGTTTGCTAAATTAAGACATACTGTTTCAATTTATATTGTTGTTGGTGCTACTTCATTTAATAGTAATAAAATGTAAACGAAGGGTGTAATTAGTATCATGCTTTGTCCCAAAAGGTAGTCGAACTCAGTTCTCAGAAGTTATATTATAACTAGCTACAGTTATGGGATTATTTGTATGTAATATACATAACTAAATTCCAAATTTGTAGTAGATAGTGAAACAAATCCTATACTATAAAAATAAAAGTCACGGGACACGAGTGTAGACATAAACTTTTTATGTATATGCTATAAATTTTGGGTTTGCATTGACTAGAAATAGATTATTATGTAGTGCATATACTAATATTTTTTTATTTAATAAATTAATAGGTAAGAGGTATTGACAAGAATTGTTACGTTCATTATGTATTAATGAATCATGTTATGTATGATACATAAGCAAGTTAATATGTAATTTAATACTGTGTCTACATACTTCTACTTACAATACTTCTAAGATATGACACTTAATGGTCACACCTAACAGATAAAATAATAATATCAAAACAAATACGAAAAGACAACAGAGAGAAACCTAGGTTAAAGCTTAGGATATTTTTTACCAATTTAAAAGAGACTGCCCTCAAGTCTTAGGAATTCAAATAAAATAAAAATCAGTGAAATTGGTTTAAAATGGACGAAAATATCGCTGAGCATGTGTAGTCGAGAAGTGTGTAAAAATCAAATAAGTTGCGTTTACCTCTCTTAGGAGTAAAATAACCCAAACATAACCAATTCATATAATAAAAAGAATAATTAAAATTGCTTCACGATTTACGAAGATATCATAATAAATTAGCTAACAAAATTAATACACACATAATTTAAAAAAAAAACAGAGACATTCTCTTTTTTAAACTAGTTTAAAAATAGGGATTATTTAATTGATTGACAATTATGAAATGAGTGTTTCGGCATTATGTAATCAATCTTGGCACTAGTTGTTGCTAAATTGTACCTGCAAGTACTTCAAGTTAGCAGGTTCGTAATAAATTCATTGAACCAAAACTTTGATACGAGTATAACTACTTTTTATTGATTGTTAGTTCAGATAAATGTGATAAGAGCAATGATATTGCGATATATTGCTATGGTTTAAAACTATAATAAATGAATTTTTTTTTCGAAATGACTACGCTATTGACCCAGCAAGGTCTTAACAGCTTCACCGGACTACAAGTAAATAAAGTGTCTAGTCTATAATATATTTAATAAAAAAAATTAACTTTGACAGGTATCAATTGTTTATTTCAAAATTTTACTCTATTGTATCGTGATTTGAGTTGAACTCAAACGGGTATTATACGTGTACTTGTTCTACAGGGTCGAGGCGTTAATTTTTTATATCTTCAAGACTGGATCTCGTTTGAAACAATCTAATAATCATGTTAAATTTTTACTTAAGTTACAGTTCAGTGCAGGTATTCATTTTTATTTTTAATTTGTATTGATATTTTATCATTTGTTAATAAATATTGGCGATAATTTATAGTAAAGTCTTCGTCCAAGTAATTTGTAGTTATATCTGAAGCTATACTAATAATACAGATATCGTCTGGAACTATTAGACCAAACTAATCGAATTAGAAAAAACCTTTTATCATTTTATAAACCACCAGAGGTCACGTTGTCCTACCTCAATAATAAAAAAAGTCCTAAAAGTCAATCGCAGCGCCACCTACCGGGTTCAATTGTGAATCTAAACCATTCTCGGATCTACTGGAACACGCACACAAAATTTCATCCAAAGCGGTTCAACCGTTTAGGAGGAGTTCAGTGTCATACACACGTACTGAAGAAATTTATATTAGGTCTTTACCTATGAAATTGCCGTTTTGTACGAAAAAATTTAAACGATTTTTTTTTTCATGTATTTTTTATTTGTATTAATCGAAGTAATCACCCATGTAATCAATGCATCTTTGCCAACGCAGTGGCAGTTTATTGATGCCCTTCTTAAAGAAATCAGCTGGACGGGAGGCAACAAATTATTCAAAGGCATTTTGTACTGCCTCTGGGGTATTGAAATTTTTTCCCGCCAAGGAGTTATCCAAATTCTGGAAAAAGTAGTAGTCTGTAGGCGCAAGGTCTGGTGAGTAAGGCGGATGACGGAAAACTTTCAACCCTAGTTCTTGCAACTTAGAGACCGTCTGCTGTGCAGTATGAGATCGCGCGTTGTCGTGCAGCAGCAGCGGAGACGAGCGATTGACCAATGCTGGTTGGAGATGTGCCAGTTTCTCCATCATTGTGTTCAGTTCTTCACAATACAAATCTGCAGTAATGCTCACCCCGTTTAGTAAGAAGCTGTGATGAATCACACCGACGCTAGACCACCAAACACTGACCATCACTTTTCTAAGGGTAAGTTTTCGTTTAGGATATTGTTTAAGTACTGACCCAGGATTCAACCAACTTGCTGAGCGCTTGCGGCTATCAAACAGAATCCATTTTTCATCGCAGGCATTAATTAAAAAAACATTTTATTAATTAATTTTATGTAATGTGTTTTAGTAAAATTATCGATTAAATAACATTATTTTTATTAAAATAATTAAAATTGCTTCTTACAATTACTGAGTAGAATAAAAGGTAAGTGAAAGACGCGCGGTAGCGCGCCGTACCGACAACGCTCACCGCCCGTCATAATTTTTTTTTTTGTTCAATCTAATCGCGAGTTTTTCTGCAAATTTTTTTGCGGATTCTATTACTTAAATGATTAATGCATAATATCGAGAAAAAAAAATTTTTGATGGAGAAGTCATTGAAATTTTCATTTGTTAACTAAAAAGTTAATTAACAATAGGAAAAAAAATATTTTAAACTTTTATATATCTTATCAAAGTACAACTATTAAACTATAAATCCTGAAAGTTTCATTAAAATATCTTTAATAGCTTTTTATTTATTGATTTATCAATTAAAAGTCATAAAAATTATGATTAAAAAAAATGTGGTTAAAATAAAAATTTTCACGAACTGTTCTGGGGATTCATTGTTCATAGTAAAGACTTCATGAACAAATATTCATACCTGAACTTAATAATCAAGTTGAAAAGGGGGGGCCCACTTGTGTTTTCACTCAATAGCAATATAGCCGGCTTGCCGACTTTTTTGTACCCGTAACCACGTGTATGCAAAATTTCATAATAATCAAACAGACAAACTCATATTCATATTTATAATATTAGTTGGAATATCGATTGGGAGAGAACCGGGGTTTCGTGAAATTTGTATTCATATTAAAATTTGTTCAGTGACGCTGAGTTTTTCGTCTATGTAAGTATAGTATTGTAAACAGTGTTGCACCCATTTCTTTGAATCGTCGAAATGAATAAATTATCGTTAAAAGAAATAATCTTACATATATATATATATATTTGTTTCAAAGTCTAAATAAATCAATGAACTTTATAATTAGTGTTTTATGGCATACAAAAGAACTAACTGTCCGCATAAGTTCAGATATATATTTATTTTACAGATATTGCCACTGCAAGTTTAGTCTACTTCGCATACTTCCATAGCATAATGTCTTACGGTATTCTGCTGTGGGGTACGGCTGCTGAGGTAAACACCATATTTTTATTACAAAAACGGGCAGTTCGAGTAATATATAATATGGGACCTCGCGAATCATTAAAAACGAAATTCCAGGAATTCGGTATCTTAACTCTACCCTCCCAATACATTCTTGATAATTTAATGTATGTCCGTAAAACCTCTGAAAAAGTGAATTTAGTAAAAGACCGGCATAATGTATATACTAGAAACTGTAATAAACTGGTTGTCCCATGTTTCAGACTTAGTAACACCAGTAATAGTTTCTTAGGTAACAGTGTTAGGTTTTACAATAAAGTCCCAAAACATGTTACCGATTTGCCGGACTGCAAATTTAAGCGCCATGTCAAGCGGATGTTAGTGTCAAAAGGATATTATAGAGTGGTCAGTATGTGAACGATAGTGATGTCTGGAATTGACTCCTCTCTGTGCATCCACTATAAGCTGTATGATATATTTAAATGTATGTAAAAAAAACTGTACCCGATCGAGTTTCTTGTCGGTTCTTCTCGATGGCTGGGTTGTTTCCGAACCGGTGGTAGTTTTTGACGTTCATAAGCGCCTTATTAGGGCCTAATCTGAATAAAGAATTTTTGATTTTGATTTTGATTTTATAGAACAACAGAAAATTATTCGTGTCACAATAGTAGAAGTAGGTGCGAGGTTGAATAAAATTGTATATATTTTTTTTTTTAATATATCATGGGTGGCAAACGAACAGGCAGATCATCTGATATTAAGTGATCACCGCCGTCCATAGATACTAGCAAAACCAGGGGTGTCGTAAATGCGTTGCCTACCTGTGTTTGTGGGGATTGGGGGAAAGGGGAGGGAGGAGGTAGTGAAGGTCTCCGGCGCTATCACTGATCGAACAAAACGCAGTAATGCAAGTTACTGTTACTTCACGTCGGTTTTCTGTGGGTCGGGTGGCACTACCCCGAGCGAGGCGACCCATTCATGCTGAAACCAGTAATAGCTTCAGCGTGGCTCTACCATCTACAGTCAAATTGCTTAGATGTATGGCGTTCCTGTTTTAATCGGTAGGGGAGAGTGGGGGAATGGGAACACTTAACTTCAAACGTTAAAAAGTAATAGAAAAAAGTTATAATCTAAATCTAATTTTATTGCTACATGCACTTTAGTTATCTATGTACTTAGTAGTCATAAAACGTTATTTTAAATTTACGTTTTAATAAAAATATAAACTAAAACAAAAAGCATTGCCGTTCCTGTTTACCCGATACCCTATGGGGTAATTGAGATCATCCCGTGGGGGAAATGGAAATGGTACGAGCTAATTAAGAAAGACGTTTGATCGACCTTTCTTATGTAATTACGAGGCATCTGAAATAATTTGTAAAGTTTAAATAATTTTACACAATCAACCAGCAGTACTATGGGTAATTAAGAGGATAAGGGGTAACTGGGAACGTTCCAAATTACTCACCTAATGCCGTTCCCAATTACCCGAATCAGTAAATATACATAAAAATTGCCGCCACTCTCAAGAGCATTTTTTATCACATTCAATCTATGTTGCATTTGAAAACAGATACTCTGTGTATGATATGAGTAAAAACACAATACCTTTAAACTCAAAAATATGATACTTACATGTGTTATAACTGATGGCAAAAATTATATCAAAAATATAAAAATGATTGTTCGTCTTACCGTGACAACACTAGTGAATCTTTTCAATCTCACTTTCGCATATGCAATGAATGGCTTCGCATTCCACCGTAGAATAGGTTCCTGACAATGTAGTACGGGGAGATGTACTATTTATCTAACTGTTCCCAATTATCCACCGTTCTCAATTACCCCACTCTCCCCTATATATTCAAGAAGGGTAGGGATCTGTAACCAACTGTTGTATGACCACCATACACATGGTGATAGACCCTAAAGACTCGTTGAATTTCGGAATCAATCTGTATACACTCGGCAGCTTTCAAGCCTTTATGACAGAGATAACCTGCGATATATTCTCGATCTATAGACTGTTGCCGCTGTATTGGATTGGACTATATTTACTGTCTTGTACGGTCGTGTCAATTTGAACACATATGTGAACTTCACAGGTGGTAGTGGTATAATCTTAAAAATATGATAAAATATTCATGTAAGCTGTATACACATGTATTCTGCTTTATTCTCCCGCACGTTAAGTCCTATAGATGTAAATGTTTGTCTCTTTTTGATGTCGTTTTTCAGGCTAAAGAAATTTACACTTCAAATATATTTAAAAAACAACTCTTTTTTTAGAATCAAAAGTGACGTGAAACACTAAATTAAGAAGAAAAGGATCATTTGGATCATCATGTGTAATATTGTGAACCCCTTTCATATCTAACTGTTGACGTTAATTGGCCACTTCAAGAGATTTGTAAGTGTTGCGCATATCCATAAAGTCTAAGCCTTACCAAAGCTTTATACCTACATTTAGAAGTTGTTTTTGCACGTGTGCTGTGAATTCAACAGGCGTGTAATGACCCTTACCACGTATTATAAAGTCTTTTTATCCCTTTTCCAGCAGAAATTACGTTCTTTTGCATTTACGTCGAGCAGAAAAGTACCTTTGAGTATAGAAGGATTTATTTTTTAATTATTAAGAATAATATACCGTGGGTTTATGTGAAACTTTGCGTTGATTTTTTTTTTTTTTTTTGGAAAGGACATATTGACCATTTATGTGAATCCAAAAGTCTTTTTTTTAATTTATAAAAGCTTCAACTTTTGCTATTTTGGAATATTCTACATTGTTACGCTGAATATTTGACAATTAAATTTAAAACGTGTATTTGTCACACTTGACATTGGCGAAATTACTTACACAGGCAGAGGTCATACAGAAAAAAGTTTTAAAATCAAATTTCAAAAATATGGTTGCCAAAGTGAACCCAAAATTATAAAAGACTAAAAATACAGTTTAATAACAATTTCCAAATGAAATCTATACCTACATAAAAAGGAGAAGATAGATCAGATCAGTTTTTTTTTGTTTAGTTATTGACGAGCTTTAGTGTTATCAATTAAAAAAATTGGATATATATCTTTCAGTACGATCGACCAGTCGAAGACGTTAATTATGTTTTCCTTTCTCAAACTTCACGCTTCTTGTGTCTACAATCCATTGTACAGGACAGATAATAATTAATATCCATGGGAGTTTTTGGCGGGATCTTAGAATGTCATGTCTTTATATTTTATTCATAATCTTGTCTTTTTTGGCTCTATGTTTTTGTAATATTGGTGGTGTTTACGTAATATAGTTTGGTTGTCGTGCACAAGTGAAGTGGATCGAAATAATACCACGGAGCATGGATTCTGACTTGCTACAAAAACTCCCAGGAAAGTTCTAACAAGACAGCCACCATCTTCTTACTTCATTGAAATGATATCAAAAAACTTGTAATATCGTTACTCACTTGACAATGGCTGTATTAGTCTAGTAGAAGAGTGGTTGCCAAAACTAAAATAAATAAATAATATCCATATAGAGAGTTAAGAAAAAGTGTGTGTGATCTATTGCGTTAGAATTAAAACCACTTTTTATATCATAGGAGGCAAACGAATCACCTGATGTTAAGTGATCACCACCTTCCATAGTCAAATGCAACACCATTGTTTATAAATACATAATTGTATAAGGTTTAAATTAATATAAATGTTTAAATTGTTATAGGGCCAAGTGTGAAATCTACAGCTTATGAAACATTATGTAAGAATAATTTTTATGTTCTTTGGCCTTATACACTAACCATATCACACGCATTGTAGCCAAAGTAATATTATTAATACGAAAGTACCTACATCACAATGTTTTTGTGTCCAGCCTAGCAAACAACGTAACAAAAGGGTGACACGAAATGTGATTATTCAGCTAGCGCCGGGGCTTGCATGTCATGACGGCAGTGAATTACTGCCCACGGTACCACAGAAACAAGACATCTACAGAAGGCTAAGTTTTATTTATATTATATTTTTAAGCACATAAATCTCTATTAGCACGAAATATTTCAAATATAGCCTCATTACATTTCTTTAATAGGATTGTCACCTATAAATATATTAAATTTCTATTATATTGTTTTATTGACAATAAATAGGTTCTTTATGCATTATTATTGCCATTTTATTTTTTACAGGTACTGCTGGGATTATATCAATCCTACGTATTATATATTGACTAAGAAATTCAGATTAGGCCTCCCTCCGTAGCGGCTCAAGTCTAGGTTCGATACCTCGGCAGGGAACCCTTGAGTGCGTTACTTGCGCGATACAGTGACACAAAAATTCACATCGCTGCTACAACACTACACGATCACCTCCATACACGTGCACGCCTACACGCTTACATATGGAAGTGGAAGGGTTTTATTTTTTTCCCTTATCGAACTAAAAAAACTCTAATTTTCCGATAAAAAAATATATGGAGCTGTTGTTGAGGCTTGTATGCTTGGTACACATATGCGTCTCAACAACTCAAACATATATGAATAGTTAGCTGGGTTAGCTAAGATAGGTCGCGAGTTTGCATGTAACAGGCAACAGCCAAGCCGAGGTGTGCCGTGCACCCTTGAGCTAGTTGCCCAAATAAAATCGGCAGAGTGCCTTAAGCGCTCGCCTTAGTAGTTAGGTGAAGCTGTTAAGACCTTGCTAGGTCAATAGCGTAGTCAGTTCGAAAAAAAAAATTGACTAAGAAGATACTCTTACTGTACTTACCTTAGCTGCCGTGTAGATAGTTTTGTTTGTTCATGAGAATTATGCGTTTTATCCCGATGAATTGCAGACGATTCTCTATTATTATTATTTTATAAATAATAATATATGTGCTCTAAACAGTATTACACCTACCTTTCAAATTTTCCCTTAAATAGACTGAGCCATTTTGGATATATACCGGGCAAACAATAGAAGTTAAATTTTATTCATGTATGTATATTATAATAAATGATTGTGTAGTATAACTTAGTGCATATGTCTAAACTGAATACTCATACAATTAAGTTATATTGAAACCATTAGTTGATAGTGAAGCAGTGCTTAGTTTTCATTACATGACCTCGATTGACAACAAATGGTACAAATACTGTATGTTATATTACTTTTGTAAAATGCCTACGCAGGGAATGGAAAGGATATTAGAATAGTATAATTACAGTTATATTATTTTGTTAGAAAAAATTACTTATGTTTTTATTCAATTTTTATTTCGATATACGTTTTCACACAGCATACCATCTGTTCTTTATTGTTTGTCGAGCGGTCCCTTCACTTTTATTTCATGTTTTTCAGGTATATTCCAACAAAACTGAACAAAAAGTTGTGTTGCCACCCGTTGTACGAGCAGGCTAGGCCGTTAAATGTTCATACTGGGATGTTGTAAATACGCCGAGGCACGTTTGGAATAGTACTTACTGGCTGTCTGCTACGCAAAACCTCGCAGCGACAACGTTTTAATATCTCTGTAAAATTTTCTTATCTAAGATACCGACGTACAAGTTTACTTTAAATACCTATGCATTTCTTATGCAATAACTTCTACCGTAACACGTTACTTTAATGGTCTTAAATATAGTACGTGTCATTTAGTACGATATCTAGCTTATGATAAGAAATTAATAAAAGGCATATTGGCGAATGTGAATCGATAAAGTCTTTTGAAATATGGTAGAAAATAAACTATTTCAAGTTCATTAAAAACTTAATAAGCGTTCATTAAATTTGGTAAATGTTCATTTACAAATAGGTTCATACAATTAACATTAGAAACGAGGAAGTTGGTGAGGATGTATGGATATTTGTAACTCTCTCTTGCAAAAACTATTCAACCGATTTTAAACTGTAGGTGGTAGAACCACGCTGAAGCTAATGCCGGTTTCGGTATGAATGAGTCGGCTCGCCCGCGGCAGTACCACCCTCATACAAAAAACCGACGTGAAGTAACAGTGCTTGGATTGTTGCGAGGCCCACCTTCCCTTTCTTTTCCCCTCTTATCCCATTTTTCCCCCCAAACACAGGCTGGCAACGCACTTGCAACTCCCCTGGTGTTGCTAGTGTCTGGATGGCGGTGATCACTTAACATCAGATGAAACTGCTGTTCATTTGCCTATGACAAAAAAAATGAAACTATACTTAAATATAACTTATATAACACGTAAACTATGATTTGAAAAAAAAAATAGTTAAAATTAACTTCAAATGATTTTAAAGAAATTGCAAAAATTGCTAGTTTTGAAAAATGTTTTACTAATGTTTATTATACCAAATTAATAGTTGCAATATAATTGATCTTTTTAAAATTTATCTCCAAGAATTTATAGCTATGTTTCAACTTCTGTATTTGAGAGTTAGTCCTCTTCTAGGTTTAGCGATTTAATAACCTTGTCACCTAGTATAAAATGAAATTATAATTAAATGCTAAAACCTATAAATATTACTAAATAGAATCTGGCATCCGATGGTTATAACACGGAATAGTAATCAAAAAATATTCTAAAATTTAACAATGATTAATGTTATGGAATGATCATTTGTTGGTTTGTGCCATTTTAAATCCATGAAGATACTATCGAAAACGTTGGTCTGAAGATATTCTAGACACATAAAAATGTAAGGTATTAATATACTCTATTATCAAGGTATTTAGAGACCAATGCTACTAGTTTTTTTTTTTTTTCGAAATGACTACGCTATTGATCCAGCAAGGTCTTAACAGCTTCACCGGACTACTAAGGCGAGCGCTTAAGGCATTCAGCCGATTTTATTTTGGTAACCAGCTCAAGGGTGCACAGCACACCTCGGCTTGGTTGTTGCCTGTTGCATGTAAAATCGCGACCTATCTTAGCTAACCCAGCTAACTATTCATATATGTATGAGTTGTTGAAACGTATATGTGTACCAAGCATACACGCCTGAACAACTCCTCCATATATTTATTATCGGAAAATTGAGAGTTTTTCAGTTCGATAAGGGAAAAAAAGTAAACCCTTCCACTTCCATGTGTAAGTGTTTAGGCGTGCACGTGTGTGGGGGTGATCGTGTAGTGTTGTAGCAGTGATGTATATTTGTGTGTCACCGTATCGTGCAAGCAACGCACTCAAGGGCTCCCTACCGAGGGATCGAACCTAGGCTTGAGCCGCTGCCGTGGGAGGCCTAATCGGGTTTACTACTAGAAAATAGTGTAACCAACTTTGTAATGGAAGTGCAAATTGGAATGTAGACTAATTCATTTCACATGGCCACTATCGATATTTATTTATAAATAATTGTAATAAAGTACCGTAGTCTTGATTGAGGTCAGGATTTTGTTTCTAAAGACTCAATTGGAATGTGTTACGTGTTGTGGGCAAGCCGTATACATATTTCGTTATATAATAATTTGGATTTCTATACTAACATACTATGAATTCAATACCTATAGATATCTATATTTCAACGATTCTGTGCATTTCAATGGTAGTGGTACGGGGTGTGACTACACATACGAGATAGGTTACAGACGACAGGGGTGAACACTAAATTCTTTACTCGGTCAACAAATCCACGCGTCGTCGGTATAGATAGTGCGGTATTTTATTTGGGTCAGGTTCAATGGAAACTGCGCTCTTATCAGAAGAACGCTTTCTCGATTTTTACAGCATTCGTGATTTCAAATAGATTAGAATGGCAGATAAATGCAACTTGATTGACCAGAATTCATTGATTAATCTTTATGGTTGCTGCAAATTCAGCTTGCATTTATTTAATGTATTGAAGTCTTTATATCGCAAATTTATAATTCTTATAAAAATTTACTGTGTATAGCGGTAATATAGTTACTTAATATGTACACATAAATAGATTAACACTTTAAATAATTTAATATTTTATTATTATATTTACTGTATTGTTTTTTTGGCAACCGATCTTCTAGTAGAAAATTACTGCATTTGTCGAGTGACTAACGATATTACAAGTTTCTTGATATAATTTCAATGAACTAACAAGATGGTGGCCGTCTTGTTAGAATTTTCCTGGTAGTTTTTGTGGCAAGTCAGAATCCATGCTGCCTGGTATTATTGTATTATTGCTTAGTAAAGTATATTACGTAAAAGACAACCAATATTACAAAATATAGATAATAACATTAGATTATAAATTAAATATAAAGTCCATCGTGATACTCCGAGATCCTGTCAAAACTCCGTTGTATTGTTTTGTAATTATATTATTTTGATTTTTTTTTTAACTTTATTTTTGGCAATCAACCGTTCAGATTATTACTGCCATTGTCACGTAGTCAACAATATTACAAGCGTAGAACGATCATTTCAATATCAAGCGTTGTGTGAACCAACATCCTAACAAGATGGTGGCCCCCTTGTTAGAACCTTTCATGGAGTTTTTGTGGCATCTCAGAATTGCATGCTCCGTGGTATTATTATTTTTCATTCACTTCACTTATGCACAATAAACTAACCATATTACATAAAACACCACCAACTTTATACAATATAGAGTCAAGTAACACAAGATTATGAATAAAATATAAAATCCAGTACATGACAGACTGAAATTCCGCCAAAAACTCCAAATTATTTTGACTGCGTATCTAAAATGACATTTACTTACCTTTTTGCCAATAATGTCACTGAAAAGAAACACTTTCATAAGACAAGTAGCTAACCTCTTTGATATGAGAATTAAGCTAAGAAAATAATTTTAATAGTAAGAGTATTTTAGCTTATTCGACAATTTCTAACTTATTACAAGTTGAAGTTTAAAATTAATTCAGAACTATACATAATAGTATAGGAATAAAGACCGTGCTAATAATAAACAATTCTAAATATTTTAACCGCAGAATCCTATTTAAACTTGATATTAAATGTTCGAATGAATTCGTAGGACGGAATCTTGGGAGACCCTTTAATTTTGAGTTATGTTCCTTTATACTTTAGCCGTTCTAAATTGAGATGGAAACCGAATACTTAGAGTCGAATAGATTTCAATTTCGTAATAATATTTGATTATACAGAACATCATATTATTCAGTTCAATAATAATATAGTTCAAGTACAATAGTGCATTAGACTGATAATCATAAAAAAAAGTGTGTGTGTGTGTGTGTGTGTGTGTGTACTAATGTACACGCGTTAAAAGTTATACTTCTCTTGCGTAACAACATAAAAATCTTTTATTCAGAAATGTTATCTTTCGCCTTATTCTACATTTGTAGAAAAAACGACACTAACAATAGAAAAAAAGTATTTAATACATTGAAAATTTAATACAAAGAAGTATAAACAATAAATACAAAGAAACAAAATATTGACGATGGCTAACTTAAGAGTGTCGGTTTTTTGTGACGGTGTGCGCGCGCATTGTAATAACTTCAAAGTGTCGGTCTTTCATCAAGGCGTGCGCGCGCATCGTAAAATTTACTCTCATTATTTCTCCCTAATACGCCAAAAGAAGTATAACTTCAAAAATGTTTTATTGTTTGAACACATTAAATACATTTCGAATTTTCTTTCTTGTAGTCAGAGGCCGTTTGAAAAAAAAAGCTACATAATAGTAACTGACAAACAATTAAATTGTTATATAGAAGAGGTCGTTCTGATCGTCGTATATAAAAAAAAGACTGTGTCGTGAAGACACATGATATAAGTGAAACTCTTATATTATAGGTAAATATTTTAAATCAAAAATAACAACAAAAAGCTAATTTCACGCAGTGGTCCTAGGCGATCACCCATCCAAGTACTACCGTATCTAACGTTGCTCAACTTCGGCTTCAGTGATCGGATGAGAACCGGTATTCTTAATACTCTACCCGACACAGTGCTTACCCACACCACTTTTTGTCACACAAAATGAATGAGGATCAAAACTTCAAACCTCTCATAAGAATATTAGTAAATAAGAGGTTATAAATAGTTATGGTAAAATTGATATTTTACTGTTCGTATTCAAAAAAATAATATTTTACATCAAATATCATGTCGATCTGTTGAATGGTACAGAAGCTGTTGTATTATGGTACCACTAGTGGCGAGGTATAGTAAAATAGTGTAGACATGTTTTTATGAAAGTGCGCTTAGGTATAACAATTTTTATGGTCATCAGCCAAATGGTGTAGAAATTTAACAATGTTCATATATATCTTCCGATATCTATTTTTATATACTGACTAACTGCCTGCCTCAGCTTAATACGGGTCTACTAATGAAGAAAATGTAACCAAATCTTTCTTTTATAGAACGGCCATGTAAGTAAATAGAATGGCAACTGAGCAACTAAACATCAGTCTGTCGCTTCTGTTAATGTTTTTGAAGATCTCGCTCTATCTTCCGTCGCTCTCTCCTACTTTTTATATACTTTTATCGCACTTTTTTTGCTTTTCCGTACGATCTTTCAAACATTTTTAAGCTATTGCTTAGCTTCTATCGCGGGCCTTGAGCGTGGAGACCGAATTCAAAAATTTCGTAACGAAAAAACCTAACACCCCCCATTCTGCCTACCATGTAGCTCGGCCGAGCGTTCGCTGATATATTGTACGACTGTACAAAGCTTGCACGGATCGAGACTTTTTTCTTTTTTCGAAATGACTACGCTATTGACCCAGCAAGGTCTTAACAGCTTTACCGGACTACTAAGGCGAGCGCTTAAGGCACTCAGCCGATTTTATTTTGGCAACCAGCTCAAGGGTGCAAGGCACACCTCGGCTTGGCTCTTGCCTGTTGCATGCAAAATCGCGACCTATCTTAGCTAACCTAGCTAACTATTCATATATGTATGAGTTGTTGAAACGTATATGTGTACCAAGCATACACGCCTCAACAACTGCTCCATATATTTATTATCGGAAAATTGAGAGTTTTTCAGTTCGATAAGGGAAAAAAACGTAAACCCTTCCACTTTCATGTGTAAGCGTGTAGGCGTGCACGTGTGTGGGGGTGATCGTGTAGTGTTGTAGCAGTGATGTATATTTGTGTGTCACCGTATCGCGGAAGCAACGCACTCAAGGGCTCCCTACGGAGGGATCGAACCTAGGCTTGAGCCCCTGCCGTGGGAGGCCTAATCAGGTGCGGATAGAGACGAGCTGCTCCGAAATCGGACGAATACGTAATCAGTTGTTTGTGAGAAAGTATACTGGTGTATAGGTATTTATCATCTATGTACAACAGTGAATATCTGTACTCGTATAATTTGTGTACAAAGTGTTTTCCTGAATAACCTACATGTATTGTAAGATAATAAAGATATTTTGAACAATATTAACTTCTCATTTATTTAATAAAAGAAAAAAGAATGTTTTCTTTTGGTCACCACGCTCAAAAAGTGTAACTTGAATTAATATCAAAGAAAAAAAAAACAAAGGAAAAAATACTGCATAAATAAAATAAATAAATAGTTATAATTGCATAAGTTAATAAAAAATGCTATGCAATAGCTTTACCGCGGCAGTCCCCGAGTGCCACACGTATTTTTTTCATAGAAACGTTGTCCTGACAAATAGTAACGACAAAAAATAATCAGCAAAATAGATACCACATTCAGCAATTGATTTTTATTTATGTAGATTTGAAAAATCAAGTGTCTGGAATCTATATTAATTATCAATTTATGTAAATATTAGCCTCTACCCGCGACTTCGTTCACGTGGAATAGATACACTACCACTAACACGCAGCAGTTCTCAAAAGGAAAAAACATCTCGATTTTGAACCATTATTCATCTGTGCTCCGCTCTTATTGGTCTTAGCGTGATTATATATAGCCTATAACCATTCTCGCTGAATGAGATATATAACACTGAAAGAATTATTCAAATCGGATCAGTAGTTCCTGAGATTACCTCCTACAACGTCACAACATCACAACGTCACAAACTCACAAACTTTACCTCTTTATAATATTAGTATAGATATATTCTGAAAATTGCTTAAGCAAAGAAAAAACTACAGTACCGCTGAATATTGCCAGGCTATATTTTGTTTGTTATAAGGTTTATATTGTAATTAAAGCGTGTGAAATTGTGGGGGATTACTAGTGTAATACATGGAAGAACCAATATACCACGAGCTACTTCACTTATTCCATAATCTAAATCTCAGTCGCGAAAGATATGGCGGAGTTTAACTGAAAGTTAAGTTTTAAATTGGGATGCGGCGAGAGCCCCTCTCGGGGAGAAACTTATTTTAAAGGGTTGTAAATCAAAGTAATACTTTGCTAGTCAATTAACTTGGCGTATTTTGGATAAATTTACGAGCGGTCTGCGTGATTCTTAATTCGATCATGTTAGTAATAGCCCCAAGAGTTTGCTTCCAATTTGTTTCCCATAGCATTCCTTCGTCTGTAATTTTAGTAGGTTTGATTCAGGGTAGATTAAACGACTTGAAGTATAAAACTGGAAACCTTATTATTTTATATCATAGGTGGCAAATGAACAGGTGGGTCACCTGATGTAAAGTGATCACCACCGTCCATAGTCATTTGCAACACCTGGTGAGTCACAAGTGCGTTGCTGTGTTGGGAGACGGGGGGAGGAAGGGAAGAGGAGAGGAGAAAGATGAGAGGTGGGTCTCCGGCGCTCTAATTGACCGAATGAAACGCAACAATACAAGCGCTGTTACACCACGTCGGTTTTCTTTAAGAGAGACCACCCTGTCGTAGTACCAACTACTACGGACGAGCTGACCCATTCATATTGAAACCAGTTATAGATATAGCGTGGGACCTACTAAATAATATAACAAAAAAATAATAATTAAGTTCTTTCTTCGAAACAGTTGTAAAATGTGTACTTCTAAATATAAGTATCACCCAAAGATCTCGGTCTTGCGCTATTAGTATCTGAAGAACTTTCATATATTTCACGAGGTTGTCTGCTCTTGTTGACTGTTTTGATATGCGATCGCCACTCGACAACCACAACTGCAACTCCACTGGCCATCTGTTGGTCGAGCAGTATAATTCTGTCTACTCCCTCTTAACTCTTGCTAACTTTCGGGGTAATGTTCGTGGTACTTAATTTAGCCTCATTGTTTAGGTAATAAATATTGTGTTTAAAAAGACTAATGAATGCTTAGACATAAAATAAACCACGTCATGTTTATAAATTATAAGAAAACAAACACATTATAATAAATAATGTGAGTGAAGTGATGAACATAGCTAGGAAATAAATAAAGCAGCGCAAAATCGGGAACGTTTAGAAAATTCGAAAATCGCCACTCTCGTGCCAATAACACAGGTAAGTATGGGTCATACGAAACAAATCATAATTCAGTGCTCATTGCCAACTGTCTACTGTTTTACACTCTTGTTGAATTCATGAAGATGCGAGCTTGTGTTCGTTTGTCAATTAAAATTAATGAAATTATAAGTAGCTTTTTTATGCTTATTACGTTTTTAACTACATGACAAATACATAATGCAATGATTTACACATAGTTTCGTGTAAATTTTTGTATGTAAACCTATTTAATGACGAGTGTATATTTTTTAAACTATTTTGTTTTAAATAAAATAAAGATGAGATTTAAGATATATTAATTTATTACAATTACATTAATAATTAACCTGGATACTAGCTTTGGGACAGATTGGTCCCAGCTCGCTTTTTTAAAAATTTTTAAATTTCCCGCCATCGGCAAAGACATTTAGTACATGTACCATATGAGTCTATAAATCTATGGTCACAATAATATATTTAATTATATTCAGATTATATATGGTTTTTATATTATCATGTATTTGATATTATTTTCATAAAAATTATATCTAATTTAAAATATATTTCGTTTTTTTTTTCTTATGATCGATAAAATATTGTATATTTTCTTGAAATAAGTTTTATATGAAATAAGGAGAAAGAATAATAGTAAAGTTAATTGGCTGAAAACTATTGTTATCATATTCATTTGTCTAAATTATTCAATATTTAATTTGATATATTCATATTGTAGTAGTTTAATGTATATTTAGTTCAGTATTTAATGTAAAATATTTTTTCTAACCTAAAAGTATAAATACAACAGCTAAGTTGGACATTTCGTGGTTTAGTACAAAAAATATTTCTTAAAAATTAAATAATAATGTAATAATACATTTTGCATAATAATTGGAATTTCACATTACATCATTTATAATTATTCAAATCTTGTAATAAATCCAGTATTTTTTTAAACCTTATACTGCCAAACTGTTTGCTAACCTTTGCATCATAAGGTCTATTTTCGTTTGTATGGCGCTTAAATCTTTATGGTTTTTCACCAATACAGGTGTTAATAAGTTGTTCGTACTACTTGTTGGCAAATTTTTAAATTATGTCTATTCGCTGATAATAAATTCTTTTTAGATTTTAAGAAGATTATAAGCAAACAACAGGCTACAATGTTGACCCAGAAAATCCACGCGCTATCCTTTGGGAGCGCAGTTCTCGCTTTGTAACACAAGACTTTTCTTTGTGTTTCTTTTATTTAATATGAAACGTGACGTAATTTTTATCTTGGTTTTGAGGTTCATACTAACGAGATTATGTTTATTTTAAAAGTAAAAGACGTCAAAGATTTAGTAAAGTGTAAACTTTTTTTATTTTTTCCTTGGTTGAGTTATATATTTAACATTTTCTTATGAAGTTTCTTTTAACTATATACTTTATTACTAATACTCCTTTTTTCTACCACGACATTACATGAATTATATGTTTAGTATTTTTCTCGTTAAATGCTTTCAGTTTATATCTCTTTACTTTGAATATAGGTATATACCTTAGAGGTGTAAGGGGTGTCGAGTAACATCTTAAAACTTGAGACACCCAAGTCAACCTCACCTGCTCGTGGTGCACCCTGCTGATCAACGAACGAGGCAATGGCGATAGCGGGGTGGTAGGGTTTTACAGCCCGACTGGGTCGCAACCACCATGTTACATGGCGAAAAAGCCCGTCATAGTGACTCGCCTCTTCGGGATCAGCCTGTGCATATCCAGTACCGGTTGACTTTCGTCATTATGGTCGGCATGACAGCGGCGAGCAGCGATGGATAATCTGTCTCTCGGTGGTCGCTACTGTTTTTGGATTGTACCTACTATGCTTAACATCTGGCATAGTGCAGTCATTTTGTCGTGTTTCAATAATAAAAAAAAATACCAGGTGACTGCTTAGACATTTGCAGTATTCTATGATATGACACTTCATTGTCACGTTTAACATATAAATAATTATATCAAAACAAATATTATTAGCAACCAAGAGAACCTAAGTTAAAGTTTGTTCTAAGTATTTTAAAAGTATAGTTACAAATATAAGTGCAATGACCGGTGTCATAAGCTACCCGGAGTTAATAACTTTCGATAGTAAAACAGGTAATCAACTCTTTTGTTTTGTTCCTGACGTTCCTGCGTTCTCTTTTAAATAGCAGTGAAATCCTTTGACGACACTGTGCTCTAACATAGACGCATAGAGGATTGTGTATAATTTTTGTATTTTTCTAGATAATCAGGTCAAATATTAAGCGTCTAGTTTTCTTATTGATTTAGAAAGAGACTTGAGTGCAGAGTGTCCTCCAAAAATATTGCTACTGTCTAAACAGTCACCTGGTATACCTATATTAAATTAAATAAACTTGACTTGATTACTTCGCTTTAGCTTATTAGCGACTCGCTCCAACTTCGCACAGGTGCAATTAGATATCCATCTTAATGAAATACTGTTAAGAGCTGTTTTGATCTACTACTTCAGGATCCACGGTCCATTTTTCCACTTGATTACTATCAAGCTAATTTTTCGTCATTAGCTTCATTTTGATGGGACGCCTAACAATTTCCCATATGAAGACACGATTGTGGTAGGCAGGGATAGAATATGCTGATTTGATTATTCTCAAAAATATATTACTAACTGGGTTATTTTTGTAAAATCTAATGATAATTATCTAAATTATTCGAAAAAATATTCGTCCTACAAAATCTACGTTTTGATCCAAGAGGCCCCTCTTTTCCAATATGTATCAATAACGAGGTCCTCAAAAATCCAGTCCAGCTGTTTTCTTTTGTTTACTTAGTTAATTTTTATATAATTTAACATTCATATTGTCCTGTTGTATACTATGCGGCTGCACTAAAACATGTATGTATTATAAATATAAGTCTTCCTCTTGAATCACTCGATCTATTGCTGAAAATTGTATTAAAATCAGATGAATAGTTTAAAAAATCTAAGGGAACAGACCTACAGCAAGAAGCGACTTTATTTTATACTATGTAAAGATGTAAACTACTTGTCGTAATATATGCTGCAGCATTGTTTTACAAATCAAATGAAATCTGAAAATCTCTAGTAAAAAGTATTTACATCGAATAATATTAAAAGTTTTTGGGTATTCTTAACTTATCGATATTTGAAACTTTATAGTTAATACAAGAAAAAAATATCTTCTTTGTGTAAAAGGAACAAGAATAATTGTAATCGTGAAGTATCATTTTAAAATGAAAATATCTACATCAAAGGTTGCAAGCGATCGTTCTCTTCGAATAAATAGTAAATATAGAAAGGAAATGTAAGAGACACAGCGTCGAGATTGGCCCAGTTTTAAATGGGCTCGGCGGTACCAGCACTCATCTTGCAATCGTTGTTGCATTTTATTACTTTTCCATTTCCACTGGGGTTTCAATTTCCTTTCTTATAATTAATAGCCTTTCTACGAGCTCTCTGACGTTTTCTATTGCCGCAGCGTAGAAACTTTACCGTTCGATTTGCATGCTATTTAAGACTTTATTAGAATGTCTTTCGTATGATAAACGTTTTTACTTTTACCGTTTATATTCGAAACTACTAATTTGATTTTTATGTGGGTCAATAATATAATGGATTTTTCCTTTTCAGGTTAATTAATATGAGTTCCTAAGAAATTGTTTATGAACATTAAAGCAAAGCACTACTGCCGTCTGGAAAATTCAGTTCAGTTCAGAAAAAAGCCAAAAAAACACTCAATAAATGCATTTCATTTGTTTCAAATACCGATTGGCTGATTAAGCTGACTTGATGACAATTATCACTGTAACATTGACTATAATAATTTTCCAAGAATAGCCGGTGTAGATTTTTACAATTACGCAGGTTTATAATTTTTTTTTCAGCTCGGTAGGTTTGCCCGGATAGTACCACCTTCTCACAGAGAACTGACGTGAAGTGACAGTGCTTGCATTGCTGCGCTTCGTTCGGTCAGTAAAAGCACCGGAGACCCATCTCCCCTCCCTCTTGTTCTTTCTCCCAATTCGCCCTAAACACAAGCTGGCAACGGAATTACGACTCTCCTGGTGTTGCTAGTGTCTATGGACGGCGGTGAGCACTTAGCATCAGGTAACCCGCCACCAAGGGTTAAAAAAACAACATATAAAGTAGAGTTCTTTGGAATTGATATTTTATCCACGTGAACGTGGAAAAATGTATCTTAAGGATTTTCTAAAATTAAATGTTTATGTATATTCTTAGAAAATAAAGATGCTATATTTCAATACTGGAATGAATTGTGAATAAATGAATATAGAGAAAAAAGGAAGATCCATCAAGTCGCGTTGTTAGCGCACATTCTCGAGACATCGGTGAGACGCCCCGAATATGCGAATGATAAATGTCAAGTTCTACATCGGCGTTGATTAAAATGTCTCATTTTATTTCTACCGCAAAATGACAGAAAGATCCTTGGAAAAAAAAAACAATGAAATTTTACGGTTTATTAGAAAATTTATGGGCCGTAAACACATTGTCGTCTTTATAACTTGCGACGGAAAACGTGAAAAACTTTATATTATATTTTTTATGGCAGAAGTATTGCGCTGTTGCGAATACTTTATATGAAAATTACCTGTGAAATTATAAAACGGGAACAAAATTACATTGCTTATGTGAGAGTATTATAGTATACATGCCTCTTTATTATATTTTCCAGCCTTCAATAAAAATATACAATATCGAAATTATTTTAACAATATTTCTTTGTTACGTATTCTTTACCTATATTTGTTATATTGTATGAATTATTTTCTTTGACATATTTATATTGTTCCATACGTTGGCGTCTTTCTTGAATTTCGTCGGCAATAGTAATTTTGAGATCAGTTATCAGTTACTTCTAGACTCATTTTTAGATTTTGAATACACACCAAAGGACACCTTACTGAGAGTAAAATCTAGAAGTTAGTATTTTTGTAATTTTTATTTTATTGTAGGTTAATTTATATATTTATATGGTTGTCAAATATAGTTTGTATTTTTATGTAATTTGATAACTTGAATATTCCGTAGAATTTAATATTATGGGAAAGATGTTCGTGGTTATGTTAAGTATTTATATATATAGAATGTAATATTATATCAAAGATGTTCGTATCCATCTTAAGTATTTATATGGTAAATACTAATATTGCATAGTAAAGTTTATATAAATATGTAAATTGCTGTTAAACGACTTTTTTGTATCATAGGAGGCAAACGTACAGATTCGTCACCTGATGTTAAGTGATCACCACCGTCCATAGACGCTTGCAATACCAGGGGAGTCACAAATGCGTTGCCAGTGTCTGCCACTGTTACTTCACATCGGTTTTCTGTGAGAAAGTGGTTCTACCCCGGGCGAGCTGACCTATTCATGCTGAAGCCAGTAATAGTTTCAGCGTGGATCTACCACCTATAAAAATGTTATATATTAATATATTGAAAATATATTTATTGTTAGTAGTTGTATAACATATAGTCGATGCAGTCAAGATGCCAATAAATACTTCGTAGTTACTTTTACTCTTTATTTGGGCAGAGTTACGGCTTACAGAATTTTTCACAAAGGAATGCGTAGATGACACCTTGTCTTTTATAGGCCGAACTATATAAATCAAAGCAATTACTATTTATTTATAATTCTGCTACATGTTTTAAGTAACACAAAGATAATAATTAACGAATAAATTAATATTATTTACGTATATCGATTCTATATAAAATCATTGTTATTTATGTATCTGAAATATGTTTAGACAATGTGTGTAGAGTAGAGACGTCTAGCCCTTTATAGGTCAAACTATGGAAGTCAACACAATTACTATTAATTAACACAAATATTATGAAACTAATGTTATGCAAGTAATAAATCAATAATATCAATTCCTATTTATGTCTCATTGAAATCTAGTACCTGGGCGACCGAGCCTAGCTCGGTTCTTTAAAAAACATTTGTAAATTAAAATAAACCGTTAGTCTTGCCTTATAAAATCAACATTTTATTACAAAAGTAAAATAATATAAATATATCCTTTATACTGTCACTCAGATTCGAACTGGAGTTACACGGATTTTCGAAGCAACTGATTTCCATCTGAGCTATTTTTGTTTTAACAGCGCCGACAAAATTTACCTTTATGTTCTAGCTATATTTTTTCATTGGCTGAAAACTCAGTTAAAAAGTTTTCTATGAATAAAGTCTAGCTAGATCGATTTATCGTCCCCGAAACTACCTATTTACTAAAATTCACGGAAATAGATGACGCCGTTTCCGAGATCCTGAATATATACAAATATAAAAATATACAAAAATTGCTCGTTAAAAGGTATTAGATATAGTTACAATAATTCTCTCATTTATATATCTTTAACATCATGGCGTTAGTATCTCGTGTCTCGAGCGGCACCTATGTGGATAGATAACATTATTCTGAATTCTTATCCGCCATTAAATTAGGCATAAAAACTTGGTTAACAATAATCAAATGAAAGGACGACCAATTTGATAGTTCTAGTCTCCCAACCGTTTTTTTAATAATAAAAAAAGTGATTAGCTTAACAGATCTGCCTTTTCTTTACACGAGTACAGTTTACATACCTATCACACTTACGCCAAAACTGGGTCACTATTATGAAGATAAAAAAATACAAAGCTGTAAATATATTTTGGTTCATTCTTTGTACACAACGAATATTCCTATATCTCTAGCCACAGGGAACAATTTAAGGTACACGTTTCAACAAAGTATTATCCAAACGAATTTTTCATTTATATCAGATATTATATTATTATGATGTATAGAGCACAAGGGGTTGTCATTTTTAACGAACATAATTCTACATATCGTTATCAGTGATGACAACAATTGTAAGTCCTTAATGATGCCAAGAAAATTGTGCTCGATTGCAAGAACTTCAGGAGCGTGTAAACTTCCATTCGACGTCATTAAAACTTTCAGTTTTGAAGATTTGTGCCAACACTAATTAGCTAGACACTTATGAAAAATTTGACGTTACAAGTCTCACAAAGTTCGACAAACAAATGAGTCATTTTGTGTTTCGAGTGTCTTTTATGTAGTTTCTTGCAGACGACTGTTTCAAGATTTGTTGTACTCAATTAGGGACTTTATTACTGCGACACATTAGTCTCGTGTGGCATTATTCATTTATCAATATTATTTTTTTACAGCTTATTACAGGAATGGAGCGTTTGTTCAAGTTGTCGATTTGTTCGTTTTTTTTTTTATATTATAGGAGGCAAACGAAAAGGCGGGTCACCTGTTTATAGGTTATCACCGCCGTCCATAGACACTAGCAACACCAGAGGAGTCACAAGTGCGTTACCAGCTGTGTGTTAGGGAGGGGGACCGAGAGGTGGAGTGAACGAACCCAACAATGCAAGCACTGTTACTTCACGTCGGTTTTCTAAGAGAGAGGATGGCACAACCCCGGACGAGCCGATCCATTCATGCTGAAACCAATAGCAGCTTCAGCATGGTTCTACCACCTACAAGGTCAACTGCACTTAGAATTGTACGGGTTCGAATCTCACATTAGACAGTTATTGGTGTGAAACACAAATTATTACTTTGTGTTTGGTTGTAATTTATGTTCATTAATTTTATGACTGTATTGTCCCTGGTGATACGGATTTGATCGTTAGTGCGGCAGATGTCATTCAAATAAGCAGTATGATAAATTTTAATAAGCTTTTTAATAATCGGAAGAGGTAATATTCAGTTAAAATATTACTAATTATGAAAGTGAAAGATGGGTAGATAAAAAAAAAATATTTTTTATATTGTTTCTTTGGTTTCTATGTAATATAGATAAAGATAATTTTATAAGTGACTTTGTTTCAAATTAAACTACCATAAATTGGTATAATGAGGTCTTACTTTGTATGTATGTATTTACGTGTTACAACAAATTAGCTCGGCCATCACGAACCATTCTTCCTGGTATCAATGACGCGGACTACTCAATATAACTTGACAAACAAATTCTATAATTGGATCGTTTTTTTTTTATTTGTTCCTTTTCTCGAAGGTCTGTGCATAAGAGTGGCCGTGATCGAGGCGCCACAAAGTTACATATGATTCTGTATAATTTGATTCTTACATACTATAATCCAAATCATTCTGAGTTTTTTGTGTAGTAGACATATAATACGTTGTTACTATTGTTGACGTGAAGAAACGCTATGTTATAGAAGTATCTTATGTTATACATATATAATGAATAAAACCTAGCTATAGATCGATTTATCGTCTTTTATACAAGATATTATAAGGTATTATAATATATATTAAAATACCTTTAAGCGAGCAATTCTTGTATATTTTTATATATTCAGGATCTCGGAAACGGTGTCATCTATTTCCGTGAAACTTAGTATATAGGTAGTTTTAGGCACGATAAATCGATCTAGCTAGATTTTATTCATAGGTTTTTAACTGAGATTTCAGGCAATGAAACAATATAGCTAGAATGCTATTTTTTTCAGGCAAACCTAACAGTTTATTTGAGAAACAAACTGTTATAATATAAAAATGAGAATCCATGTCATACTCTATACAATTTTTCTTTATGACAAGTGAATAGGTATTATAAGTCATGTTAATTTCATTTCACACATTTCTGTTATCTATACTAATATATAAAGCTGAAGAGTTTGTTTGTTTGTTTGTTTGTTTGTTTGGTTGAACGCTATGATCTCAAGAACTACAGATCCGATTTAAAAGTTTCTTTTAGTGTTAGATAGCTCATTTATCGAGGATGGCTATAGGCTACATATCGTCACCTTAAAATCAAAAGGAGCTGAGCACTAATTAAGAATGTCTCAAAATCGGGCTATTTTGGAAGCTTCCGCTGCGTGTTAATGTCAGAATTATATGCGTTGCCATGGTAACGCGATAACATTCTATCAATAATATTTTCATGGTTTATTTTGTATTCCTATTCAAAAAGTTTATTCTACGTTAGTTTTCTTTTCGATTTTTAATTGTACGTGTTACGTTTATATCGCAAACATTTCTTAAGTTTATTTTGTGTTGTTATTCAGAAAGTTTAGTAGTAATAATATTCGTCCAATAAGACAGTCGAAGGAATTAATCCATACAGCCAATTCTGAAGTTGTCAATATAGTTAGTTTTCTTCTATGTCCAAGTTAATGTAAAGGTATAAGCGCCGAATCCTCTAAATAATATAACGTAATTTTTTATCTTCTTATCTTCAAGACCATAGAATTAATGCTTCGTGGTTTTATTTTTCATTCATTTCACTTATGCAAAATAAACGAACGATATTATATAATACGCAACCAATTTCTACACGATATAGAATCATGTAACACAATATTATGGAAAAAATATAAAATCCAGTACATGACAGACTGAAATCCCGCCAAACACTCTTAAAAAACTCGATTCTACATTAGTTTTGTTGCCAATTTTTTATTTGTGATATATTACGTATTATAAAAGTAAAGTGAGTGTAATTTATATTAAAATAAATTATTTTTGGTGAATACAATCTGTGATGTTACAAACATCAAATTTTTTTTTTAACTCTGTCGATATATCTGTTTTTTTATTTGTTCCGGGTAATCTCCGAAACGACTGGACCTATTTGAATGTTTTTTTCTTAGAAATGACTACGCTTAATAGTTTCACCGGACTACAAGTAATATTTGAACGGGAATTCTACGGGCAAATAAGTAACTAATTAGCTGTTTTATTTAATATTGTTCGATAATGTGTAGCTTCATATTTTCATTATTTTCTTATATAGTGTGAGCACTGAGGGTGATATATAGTTTAAAATTCCAGTTATGTGACTGATCATAATCCTATCCCATTCGATACACTATTAGTATTCACATACATAATGTACACGTTACCTGTTACAGTAGATGATGTGCGTGTGATACAAATATTTTTGAAATAGTATTATTGTAATTTACACTAGATGTGTAATCACAATTTTAAATTTATTTAATATATTAAAAAAAAACGCGCGCGAAGCCGCGAGTAACAGCTAGTTATTTATATTATTTGTAATTTTAGAGGTACTCTGTTCGTACATGGTAGAAAGATTCCTTATTTTAATGAATCTATGAGTATTTTTATAGCGAAAATATGTAGTCGAGTTTGCTCTGCAGTCACGATCGCGTCATAACTCGGGTACATGCTATGGTTGCACCGGTTACCGTCTCACAAAAAGTTAGTTGCAAATCCTGATATTGTTCTGTGTTTCAATGGTAAGAATTAATTATGTATTTACTGTTATTATTCTTAATTTAAAAACGTCATTCATACGTCAGTATTATCAGTTTTTTTTAAATCAAACTATAACTTTGAATTATCTGCAATTTTTCATGTACTGATTACTGTATGTATGTATACTGTACATGTATGTATAGAGGAGTGCACAGGTTATCTGGCGGGTAAGCGAGGTTCATCGTTGGCGTCATCATCACTTACCATCAGGTGAGATTGTGGCCAAGAGCATAACATATTATAAAAAAAATATATTTAAATATTTATCTCCCTTTCCTCTGTTCTCCTTCCGCCTCCCCCCTACCCCACCAACACAGGCCGGCAATGGATTTGCGACTTCTTTGGTGTTGTTGGTGTCTATGGACAGTGGTGATCACTTAACATCAGGTGACCCATCTGTTCGTTTGCTTTCTATAACATAAAAAAAATATAGTGACAAATCTTCTGAAATTTTCAATGAGGTTTTATAACGTTAATAGGAGCGAGTTCATGTCATTTCACAAACGCTACGTTAGTACAGTTCACTTTTAGTCAACTGTCTTTATATGTTTGATTAGGTTCAAATAGGCCTTAGTGCTTAACTTTTTTTTATATCATAGAAGGCAAACGAACAGGCGGGTCACCTGATGGCAGGTGATCACCGCCATCCATAGATACTAGCAACACCAGAGGAGTCACAAGTGCGTTACCAGCCTGTGTTTGGGGGGAATGGGGGAAAGGGAAAGGGGGAGAGGAGATAGGAGATAGGAGGGTAGAGGAGGTGAGTCTCCGGCGATCTCACTGACCGAACGAAACGCAGAAATGCAAGCACTGTTACTTCGATTTTCTGTGAGAGGGTGGTAGTACCCCGGGCGAGCCAATCCATTCATGCTGAAACCAACAATAACTTCAGCGTAGCTTTACCACCTATAAAGTCAATTGGCTACAAAATGCGTTGCCTCGTTTAGTTAAGCTGTATAGGTTAGCGCTTACAGATAATCTTTTTTGATTAATTATATTAGAAAAACAACTATTAACCAATATAAAAAGGCACTTTCATGTTATCATTATTATTATTATTGACTAAGACCAATTCTTATTTAACTACTTTATTTGTGTTTTAGCGAAAGTTTTAAAGGTGTTGTCGACGATCGTTAAGGTAAATTAAGCGACTCGGAAACTACACAAAAACTATTTACACCGAACTGCGAAGTGTGTTCGTTCGTATGGGCATTTTCGAGGTACAAAAACAACATGTGAATGCGACAGCTGACTCAATACTGCCAGTACCGGCTTGGAGTGTGAAGGCCAATTTATTTATTAATATTTCATCTTTTGATCACTAATTCCGAACAATTTCTTTTTTCGATTCTTGGTGTTTACAAAAATATATATATATGAAACTCATTGGAACAGGAGGTGGGCTCGATATTGTTCACATTAATTAAAGTATAAAATTAGCAATAATAAAATATATATAAATAGCCCGTGTCACTTAAGGTGAACGTAGCTTTTTATCAGTGAAAAATTTTCAAAATCGGATCTGGAGTTACAAAGATTCCTCAAAAAAGCAACTTTACGCCGTTGTAATAGATATATAGTACGTACTATATATATCGTATTTTAGGTGATGGTTTAAACCGGCTTCGTTAAATTAAATTTTATTCCGACTTTACTGTTACGTATATTAGTAAACTTTTAATAATCTATGTGAAAAAACTGCTCACCAATACATATTGCATTATATTTAATTAATTCTAAAAGTAATGTAAACCAAAAACTATTATCTAATCGCATAAAGCAAAGTTATTACAATTTTGCTAATCTTTAGCAATTCACGTCGTTGTAAATTATTTTAGAATAAAACACATAAACATAGATCTGAGTACTGTGTTACGAATAAGATGGATAAGAGAAGATTACACGGGACAGTTAATGAGATTGTTAAGATGGATGTGTGCTGTAAGTATAATAGTTAAAATTAGGAATTTGTTTATCAGAGGAAGCTTAAAATTAGCATCAATGACAGAGAAGTTGAAGAGTTAACATGGTAACGTCATGAGAAGAGATGAAAGTCTTATAACTAGGGACGTTTTAGGTAAGCAAATTGGATGTACATTTGAGTAGAACACTTAAAGAGGTATGGATAGGTTGTGTGACAACCTGTTCTTTATTTTTTTTTTCAATGGGGTAATTTTAGTTTTCATAATTGAATTCATTTGAACTTTTTCGTTTATTCCTTTATATATAGTTTTTTTTTAATCCAATGTTTCTATATATTTAAACAATTATTATTTCCTTATTATTATTATGATTAGTGTAAGTTAAGTTTCTATGTGATAAAGCGTTTTAGGTCTTCAGTCTAGTTTATTTTTTTATTATTGCTATTGTATTATTATTTTTGATTGTCGACTGTTGCTTTATCCATGTGTAAATAAATAAATAAATAAAGCGCGATCCATCGTTGCCTTCATCGTCACTTACCATCATATGAGATTGTGGTCAAGCATATGTCTGTTTTTAAAAACAAAAAAATGTGTATAAGAAGTATCAATACAGAGATGATACCTGATAGGGAAGAGTGGCAGCGAAACATTATCTGTTGAGTATATGTTTTGCTGACTATTCTTAGTTGGGTTAAGAGCAAAAAGATGATAAATAAATATACATATATTATGTGCTCTCATTCATGTAAAAGAATAATTTCATCTGAAATAATAAAAAAAAATACGAAAAACTAGTTATCTTAAGCCATTAGTATATGCTTATTACGTAAACGAGACACAGCTTGCAATGAATAGTAGGTACATATTTATATGTACTTTTTATAGGCAATTTAATTGACATAAAGTGTTAAGGGTAATGTAACCCCTTTAAACGGGTCATCTATACCATGTAAATTACCGATATTTCACGCCTGAGTCGGACCCCAACCGACAAGGATTGATGGCTAAAGCAATTAAAGTAGTAAACAGCAGGTGCAGTGAGACGCTGCCGCTGCACAGTGGGTAAAATTACCCAAACCGTTCAGCCATTTTTTATTTTTCTTTTCTATAGTGTACATTATCTTAACTATACATATAAATAGAATTCTTGAAAATCAAAGATAGTTACATTCAGAGATACGGTGATTTCACAATTTTTCTGTAGATATCATAAAATGTAAAAAAAAGGTTCTGGGTATGTATCACATGTTTTTTTTAAAGTGCCTTATTCTGAGTGTTTCAACTACCTATATTGTGTAAGTGAATCCTTTTTTTTTTTATTAACGTGGGGAAATCCCTAACGGATACGCTACCCTCCCGGGGGAGAGGGTAGGTTATGTCCGATTCGCACGGACTAAAACCCCACGGTGTACCGTCCGCCGCGTTGGAGGGGCAGCCTGGGATCGAGCATGCTCACTGACCTGAAACTGCCCCTGCGGCAGCCTGGCGAATGAACGCCAGGCTTCACCCTACCATGTGTAAGTGATCCCTATAATTTTAGTACTATAAATTAAGGATCGTGTTTTTTTATATTATAATGTTTTTCCTTAAATATATGTTTTGATCTAAATAGTTTTGAATATCATAATTAATAATACAAATTTGAAAAAGAGCTTCTTTGTTTGTTGAGCTTTCATGCTTTTTAAGTTCTCAATCATTCATTTTGAAATTTTACTTCCGTGTTGTCAATTCAAAAAAGGATCTTTCATCTAGAAAAAAGTTCCTGAAGCAAATATCAAATATATAGTGACGCGAGAAAAAGCTACTCGCAAATAAACTTTAAATAGTTAAAACTCTGCTTTTTTACACCATAGAATAGAAACACAAAAAATGGTCAATTTTTACACACTGTGCGCCACGGTACCCTCTGGAATAAACAATATAGTGTGGGAAAACTAGTTGTTTGTCTAACTCACTAAGTAAATGATAATACATACAGTTCTAACCATATGACAGCATATAAAAATGTTGTAAGATTATTATTTACAATGATACTGCACTTTCGGCGATCTTGATTGAGTTGTGATATGACGTTACAATATTTGTAACATTTGTTTAGCGTTGGATTACCATTCCTAAGCGGAAAGAATGTTGCAAGCATTTTTTAAAAATTTCACAATCATAGTTCCGTATTGTAGAAGTAGTGAGAAAGTAATACACTTTTGCTTTATTTCAAATTATTAAACGTTGGCCTTGGTTCAAGGATGTATATTTCTACATTTTTTAAAATGATTTTAGTAATTATAAATGTACATACAACACAATATACATTTATGCGAACTTTTGCACATCTGCTCCAAGTATACTCCAGATTTTATTTGAAAAGATTAGGATATGTAATATTTTGTAAAAATCTTCGTATATCTTCTTTCGATCTTTGGACTTGATGGATAAGGACACTGTTATTATATCAATTAATCAAAATCATTTCACAAGTTTGTAAAGCTGTGTTTAATCTCAGGGGATTGAAAGAACTTTAAAATTATTGTGACTCCCTTACTTTTATCTAAATCATGATATGACTAATCTTTGTGATTTTGAAATAACATTGCTGTTGAAATGCATCAACGTCAAGCGAAGTGGTATAAAATTGCGGTCACCTCACACTCTTTATATATTGTGAATTTATAATATGCTAGCGAGCCTTGCGGACGATATCCCGCTCTGACAATAAAAAAACCTATTATCCGACCGCAGCGCCACCTACCTGGTCCAATTGTGAATCGAAACCATTCTTGGATCCATTGGAACACGTATACAAAAATTCATTAAAATCGGTCCAGCCGTTTGGGAGGGGTTCAGTGACATGCCTAGCAGTGATTTCTTTGTTACTATTTTATTAGACAATTGACTTTAGCGGATTAAACGACATAGTTTTTTACCACTGAAATTTTTGTATTTATAATTTTGAAACAACGCTCGTAGTCGTAAATGTAAGTTGTGTTTTAATTTAAAAAGAAATTTATATATAAAGATTTAGGCGTAAGCATAACTTATACCCAAAACTCTGAATAGGTTCCGTTCAATAAAGTTATATAAATAACAAAGTTTTTGTTTGGGATGATGTGAAAAAAGTTTAGAAAATAGCTATTAGCGATTCGCTGCGAGCGTGTGTGTTACACCTTCAAGAAAGTAAATATAAATGGAACAAGTCGGGCAATTCCAGAGGGTTTTCAAACTATGCACATAGCGGTGTGTAATGTGATACCGTTTGTGCAAGGAAATAATCTCTTAGTGTAAACAAGCGTTGCACTTTATTTGTGCCGACGTATACGTGCACTGACTACGTTCTATTGTATTGGCTTGCTGTACTGTGTATGAAGTGTATAGATTATATTTACATTATTATAATGGAGTTATTTTGTAATGTGATAAAGTAACTATATCAAAATTAAATAATATAATTGTACTTTTCTGGTATTTTTTATACTCTAACGGTGTTATTACAAAAAAATTAAATACGTATTGAATACTTGCTTTAAAAAGGTTTCGTATTGAATTTACCACGGTCGTTGAATATTCGCCGTTTTGCTCTTTTATCTCGCTTTGGTTATACTAGGTTAGACTTGCGAATAAGGATAACGCGAACTTGCCTTTGGAGAGCGCTGTGCATTTAGTACGAAACCTTTTTAACTGACGAAAAAAACGGAGGAGGTTCTCAATTCGTCGCGTATAAATTTTTTTTATGTATGATCACGCATAACTTTTTACAGTATAGTCCGATTTTAAAAAATCCTAAGTTGGTCCCATTTAAATTTAGGAAAAAATCAACCCTAAGGGTATGAAAATCGAGAATGATTGATTAGTCACGCACTGATTATATCTATGACCTCGCATAACTTTAGACTGAATAGTCCGAATTAAATTATTATCCTTTGATTTGAAAGAGTATACCCAGAAGTTGGTCCCATATACATGTAAACATGAAAAAAGCAACCCCAAGGGTAGGAAAACAGGGCATGATTTATAATTCAGCTTCTGAGTTGTGTATTACAAATACATTAAGCATATAGTAACTAGTAAGATCATAGCCACAAAAAAATTATAAAATAAAAACTTTTTAACAAAAAATTAAACCGCCTAAAAAACTGAAAAGCAAAAAATAATAAACCTTTTACTTTATTCATCTTAATAACTAAGTTCTTAAACTAATGTAAGTATACCTAAGAAATTTTGAGTCGGCGCCAAACAATCAATGAACAAAGATCACTAGATTACTTAAATTCACACAAATAACCAAATCAAATTAAAAATACAATGTGAAATCTCCAGAGGTAACGTGTGTGCCCGTTCGGGTTGTCTCGTATGCGCTCGGCATGCAAGGGGTGGCACGCTGCACAGCCGCCGCTCATCACGCTTTACGTAATTAATTAATTTGCTTGTTTGGCGCCAACTTAAAATTACTAGGTATACTTACATTAGTTTAAGAACTTAATTATTAAGATGAATAAAGTAAAAGGTTTATTATTTTTTGCTTTTCAGTTCTTTCAGCGGTTTAATTTTTTGTTTAAAAGTTTTTATTAAATCAAGTATTATATGTTCATTATTATGTTTTCCTTTTTCGTATGTTCCAGCTCATTTACCAGGATTAGAACCTACGTACAGACGCGGTGTCTGAAACATCTAATCACTAAGGTATCTTTACCTAACATACATTGTAATGTTATGGTAACATGGTTATCGTATAAACTTTCTCCATGGAAAAATATGTCTGCCAAATCACATGATGACGTCAAACTGTGTTCCCATTCCTTGATCTTAGATATAACATCTATTCTTACTAATATATAAATGGAAATGTGAGATTTTTTGTTTTTCACGCTTCCATGGCTTAACTACTCAATCAATCAATATTAAATTTTGAATGCACGTTATCAAGGCCACTGAGTACCTTCCTTCTAGAAAAAGTGCTTTTCCCTAGGGATAGTGAAAACGCTGGCAAAAAAAGCTTTTATATGTATATTATTGAGTAACTCTTAATCAAAAATAGTTTTCTGTAAGAGGATGGTACTACCCCGGGTGAACCGACTCATTCATGCTGAAGCCAGTAATAGCATCAACATGGTTTTACCAGCTAGTAATTTAGTTCCTGAGAAGGAACCTAAGAACGTTAAAGCTACCACTGCTTCGTAAAACAATCGAGTCATCGAGAAGAACAGGTAAAAATTTTCCATAAAGGTAAGTGTTGCAAGTACGCCACGCGATTTATGTTATTAAATATTTTGATCGTTCAAATATAAACGTGAAAGCGAGCTGTCAATAAATCGAATAAACAGATATTTCACGAGGTAAAAATATTAACGCGCGTTAGTAGGTACGTGCTAATATCAGAGTTATCCGGAATAACGATCGGTATTCGGATATATGGCGGGAACTCTGACCGCATCTAGCGTAGCTACCTGCGAGCTTGTATATCTTTCATAGCAACGACTTACAAGTATCGAGTTTTATAACTTATTCAGAGTAGTTATTACATATTCCGACGTAACTGGAATGTTTAATGTACAGTTTTTAATAGCGGTTGCAATCGTCAATACGATATTCTTCGGTTTCTCGGTTCTGTGTGCTTAGTGTGAGTTTTTGTACTCACTCGGACGCGTTGACGTTCACTACCGTTTGTATGGGATTTTAAAAGCGCCATCTGGTTGCTCGCATGTAAGACATAGTTTATGAGTGCGAGTTTTGTATGTTTACTTTGTTGATATCGAGGTTCGAAACGCGAGCACGTAGAGGCGCGTAAATGCTTATTTGCGAGTGCGAGTTACAATTATATGCCATTTTGACGTTTCATAAGTAGATATGTTCACATTGTCACTAGTACATTTTTCACTTTGAATTTTGTCGTGAGACGTATAGCTTTGTAGAGTAAAAGTGTTTTTATAGCATAAATAATATAGAAGGACGTTACTTTTTGCCTTGAAAATGTTCGAAATAGTGAAAGCACAAGATATAAGAAATAATATGGCCATTGTTCATACAAAACTTCGCAGTAGCAATGATCCATTAGAAG
This sequence comes from Antheraea mylitta, assembly GCA_014332785.1. Classification (NCBI taxonomy): domain Eukaryota; kingdom Metazoa; phylum Arthropoda; class Insecta; order Lepidoptera; family Saturniidae; genus Antheraea; species Antheraea mylitta. The sequence continues at coordinate 5,405,317 of JACEII010000027.1, read as the reverse complement.
ATTCTATGGAGATTCATATTATGAAAAGGTACCACTTCGCAAAGAAAACATTATAGTGTTTGTGCAAAAAAATTTACGAGAAACTAATATAAAGCCTTCATCACTACGAGTTACATTGGAAATAAAGGTAAATAGTCTTGATATTAATAAGTGAACTTTTTATCATATAAGTGCAATAATCGTGATCTCTACAAAATATACTCATAACACCTGTGACTAGATCCAATCGGGAGCTAATAGGGGTAGCAAATAAACTCTCATGAATAAAGCATTGTAAGGAATATGTAAATTTAAAATTTAACATTCTAACATATATATCCATAGTAATTTCTTTATATTTGTTTATTTACCAAGTCATATGCATATGGTATATTCAAGGGTTACAATAATAAAGAAAACTATTTGCAAAGTTACCATTTGTTTCAAATTGATATCTTTAAACAGACAACTTATGAGAAGGGTGACACAATTCTTACTAAATAATATAACTATATTCCAATTTAAACAAGACTATGTATCTATAATTGATGTATATATGCATCAACATATATATTAATATATTTATTAATTCTTTCAGGTTTTATTGTAAATGCTATGATTAGCTGTTTTGATGGTAGTCATTTCATTGTGTTTGGACCTCTTAAAGAAGATGAACATCTTTATTACTATTGTAAACACTACCAATCTCTTAAATGGATAAATGGTAAATATTATGTTAACTTAAAAAAATATATGCATTAGATTGACATAAATAACCTACAAATAACTATTTCATATATGACTGGGTTGATGAAAGCCATATTATATATTATATTATATTATATATTTAAGGGGAAATTTGGTATTGACTCACTGATATGTGATACAATATAGTCACCTATATAACCATATAATTATTAGACTAACATGGAAAAATAGTGTGGCTTTTGCTAAAATATATATATATTAATATATACATACTCTGACATTGGTGTACCTAGAATAGGTAACACTCATAGACATCCAGTATTTCTGTATTTGAAATATAAGTGTATTTGTAATGACAAACTGTCAGCGCTTTACTTGCAATAAACAAATAAACCGGAAAAACATGTATGTTCTACCACCACATACTTTGTAATTGAAATAGGAAAACTTAATTTCATTATTTTTTTATAAAAATATTCAATTATTTTTAATCCCCCTATATACATGGAAAAGATGTATGTAGACAAATATTCTATAATTGTGTTTTTTATTTATATTGTACATCAATGTATTCTTTCACAGTAATAATATTGATTATTTTTTTAGGAGATTGGCTTCCCACTTGTTGATGATTCTAATTTTACATACCACTCCTGACACAACAGAAGCTAATCATGAAGGAAAGCATACAGAGGCTGAAATATTTATGAAAAATGCTTGTACAAGACTAAAGAACCAATATGTTTGAAACTAGCAGTTTTTCATTGTGAGCAGTTAAAATATGGCATAACGAATTCAGGCTTACTGTTCCGTACATAAAATGATGGATATATTTGGTATTATAGTACCATAGGAAGAAGGATGTGACCCTGATCATGAAATTTTCTACTCCTACGGAGACAATAACCACTTCATATTTAATTGGCAGAAGATTGTTAAGTGATCAGTTATTATGTAGAATAGAACAATATTAAAATAGAAAGTATTATATTATATCATTATAATTGAAATAAAACTAGTTTTTACTGTTAATTTTTATAATATTGATTCTAATAAATCTAAAGAATTCAGTCTTGTGTTTGAATATTTATTTCTTAATTCCAGCCTGTTACAATCTCATTTCCATATAATCATGACATCACTGTATTAAACACTGCAATGCTCTCTCCATATTTTATTTTTATGTTTTTTCAAGTCTTGTGTTCTCTCGCCCTTTTGTTCACTTTATCTCTAAAAGTTAAAGAAGCCAACTCTTCACTGTGTCTTAAAGTCGCTGGGTCTTAATGAGGTTTTGCGTGTCTAAAATATATAAATAGCACTATAATTACAACATAAATTCAATAAAAGAATAAAATTTTACGCGAAATATAATAACCTCAAATACTTACTGTTTCATATAATTGAATAAAATTTCGACATTTTTACAATTTTGTGTAGCGAAATTATTGATTTTGTATACATAAGCGTAGCATATTTTGTCTAAAAAGTATAGATTATAAATAATTGTAAAGAAATGTAACATTCACGAATCAAACGTAAATAAACAAATCTGCATTTGCATACGTAACCCGCCTAAATTGATATGTGACTCGTTTTGTTGAAGAATTTATAGTTTTTAGAGACTGTTTAATTTGGTCGGGGTATCATATGACGTTTAAGATTGCCAACATAATAAAAAGAAACTAATCATTGTTCACAGTGAGTCAACGTAAATCCTATCGCCAACACAAAATGAACTCACACTCGCATATACTCGGGTCTCGGTACATTTCCCGTAACCTCAGTGAACGCTATAGTAAAGTCATACGGTATATTTTTGCAAACTCACACTAAGCACACAGAACTCGAGCCTACGTCGACCGACACGGTGTATGAACACGCTAACCATTGAGCTATTTTTGCTTTAAATACATAGTTCCTATGAAAAAATAAAATCATTTTCACCGGAACGAAGTCGCGGGCCCCAGCCAGTATATATAAATACTTATTTTTATATAGAGATCAAGAACTGCACGTTTTGCGTGACCTTCCACCATGCGTGTGTTTTTAAAGGTTTTGTAAAATATGGCTGCGATTGTTGTGGATACGCTTTAAATTAAGTAACCTTCGAATAACATCTGTGGTTATTGAAAATTTTAATACGTTTATAATTGTGACGAATGATCGTGAGAGTTAAAATACGAATTTAATTTGATAGTTGAATGTAAAGTGTTTGTTTTGATAGAATATTCACTAATCGTATATAGTTAATTTAATGTTTTTTTTTTTTCGATCTGATTACGCTATTGACCTAGCAAGGTCTTAACAGCTTCACCGGACTACGAGCGCGCTTAAGGCGGCACTTAGCCTTATTTATTTGACCCTTCCACTTTCATGTGTAAGGGTGTATGCGTGCTCGTCTGTGGAGGTGATATGTGTAATGTTGTCACAGTGATGCAAGATTTTGTGTCACTGTATCGCGCGAATAGCGCACTCAAGGGCTCCACGCCGAGGGGACGAACTTAGAGTGGGGTCTTATCTGGTGTGCGGGAGCGAAATTTACCCCCAGAGTAATCTAATGTCTGAGTTTGTTACTTTGTAGGAAAGGGTCTCTGGAACTACAGATTTGCTTTGAAAAATTGTTTTACTAATAATAAATGTGTTTTATGTTTGTTATAAGATATATTTTACAGCACCATTAAGTTTGATTATAATGAATATTAGGATTCATTTGAAACGAAGCTGCAAAAATGTGTCATTTGGCTGCTATATCGGCGTGCATGGACCAAATTCTTTAAGATAGAAAAAAAATGTACCTACTACAATATAGGTGCACACTAATAAATTAAAAAAAACATGTTCACATGAACGTACATACACGTACGTACGTACACAACTATCACCACAAATGAACATTGGATATACATCAGCTAACCCGGGAACACGACACGCTTGAATATGTAACTATGGTTAGCGGTATACTTGGCTTAAATCACGATCCAGTTCAAATCTTACCATAACATGTACCCCTTATATTTGTTCGCACAATATTAGTGTGCCTAATTGTAACAATACCCTTATTACCTTTTTATGACCTTAAATGTGTATAGTTAATTACTTTTACTATTCGAGCTGCCTATTCGCTGTTGCCTTGACGAGCCTCTATAGCTTTACTGGACTTTTTGGGCGAGTGCTTAAGGCACTTGGCTAAAATGGTAATAGCTATGGTAACCAGCGTAGGGTTGCCAAAGTGGCTGGATCTGAACTTAGGTTGTTGCCTTGTATGCAAAATCGTTAATCAATCTAACTAAGCTAACCCTACATGTCTACTTTAGTGAAATATATGTGTCACAGAAATGCGTATATGTATTTCAAATCTGATAATTTGGCTAAGGCTAACTTACCAAAGAATGGTCTCTTAAAGAGGATAGAACTTATGTTGCTACTGTGTTACATATGTGTGGGATGCTGTGTGGTAAATGTTGTTAGTTAGTGAATGCGTTGCCATTATTTATTATTATTATATCGCATATTTAATGGTGGTAGAGCCACGCTGAAGCTATTATTGGTTTCAGCATGAATGGGTCGGCTAGTCCGGGGTAGCACCACCCTCTCACAGAAAACCGACGTGAAGTAACAGTGCTTGCATTGTTGCATTTCGTGCGGTCAGTGAGAGCGCCGGAGACCCATATCCCCTCCCCTCCCCTCTCCTCTCCCTTTCTTTCCATTCCCCCAAACACAGGCTGGCAACGCACTCGCGACTCTTCTGGGGTTGTTAGTGTTTATGGACGGCGGTGATAGTTTAACAACAGCTATTCAACGAACAGGCATGTTCGTTTGCCTCCTATATGATATATTAAAAAAATATCCAAATAAAATAGTTAATACTTCGTGAAGCGTGTAAACTTTGCAAAAATAGTTGGTACAAATTTTACGACCATGGGAATCTCTGTAAACGTTTTCACGTTCGAAAGAAATGGACACTAAACGCATTATTGCTTAGTCGTAAAAACGGGACATTGAAGTTAATTTTTCGTGTGGTAAAATACGTGAGCCCAGATTTATATCTGTCCCGTGGCGGCATGTTTACGCACTTTATATAAAATGATCCACTAACCCTCATTACACGAAAACTTTTAAGTGGCAATTTCTTAGAATGCCAACAATTTAGCAGTATATTGTGAAGTATATTTTAATTTTAATAGTTTTTATATTTTGTAATAACGTAGGTGAAGTTATACAAACCCTAAAAGTATATATAGGATTGGTTTAGAACCTCCAATATTCACTCATAAATAAATTCTTAAAGTATTAATTGCGATTTAGTCAAGCGCTGTAATTGCATTATGAATGTCAGTTTTTAACCGACGAAAAAAACGGAGGAGGTTCTCAATTCGTCGCGTATTTTTTTTATGTATGATCACGCATAACTTTTTACTGTATTGTCTGATTTTAAAAATTCTTTTTTATTGAAAAGGATATACTCGGAAGTTGGTCCCATTTTAATTTGGGGAAAAAAAATTCAACCCTAAGTGTATGAAAATTGACAATGATTGATTATTCACGCATTGATTATATCTATGACCGCGCATAGCTTTAGACAGAATAGTCCGAATTAAATTATTATCCTTTGATTTGAAAGATTATACCCAGAGGTTGGTCTCATATACGAGTAAACATGAAAAGAGCAATCCCAAGAGTAGGAAAACAGGGCATGATTTATAATTCAGCTTCTGAGTTGTGTATTACAAATAAATTAAGCATGTAGTAATTAGTAAGATCATATCCACAACAAATTATAAAATAAAAACTTTTTAACAAAAAATTAAACCGCCGAAAAAACTGAAAAGCAAAAAATAATAAACCTTTTACTTTATTCATCTCAATAACAAAGTTCTTAAACTAATGTAAGTATACCTAAGAAATTTTGAGTCGGCGCTAAACAATTAATGAACAAAGATCACTAGATTACTTAAATTCACACAAATAACCAAATCAAATTAAAAATGCAGTGTGAAATCTCCAGAGGTAACGTGTGTGCCCGTTCGGGTTGCTTCGTAAGCGCTCGGCACGCAAGGGGTGTGTCACGCTGCGCCGCCGCCGCGCATCACGCTTTACGTAATTAATTAATTTGCTTGTTTGGCGCCGACTTAAAATTACTTAGGTATACTTACATTAGTTTAAGAACTTAGTTATTAAGATGAATAAAGTAAATGGTTTATTATTTTTTGCTTTTCAGTTTTTTCGGCGGTTTAATTGTTTGTTAAAAAGTTTTTATTAATGTACTCGTTACAGTTGGTGGATGAAATGCCATAGCTTGTGATTGCACGGCTAGTACTATTAGTGAGTTATTTACGCTATATTGAGTGAATGTTAGTTCAGTTGATAATATTGTTTAGAACTTACACAATCACTAACAGATGCATCTACTTTATTCATACTCCTGTCAAAGAAAGTATATAGGTATGTACTCATATAATTTATCCATAAACTAGCTGCTACCCGCGGCTTCGCACGCGCTTTTTGAATATATTAAATAAATTCAAAATTGTTATTAGATGTGTAGATAACAATAATACTCTTTCAAAAATATTTGTAAGTATGACACGCACATCATCTACAGTAACAGGTAACATGTACATTATATATGTGAATACTAATAGTGTATCGAATGGGATGTGATTTATCATCAGCCACATAGCTGGAGCTTTAAACTAGATAGTAGTATATCAGTGCTCACTTACACTATATAAGAAAGTAATGAAAATATTAAGCTCTACATTACTGAACAATATGTGTTAAATCTTTTATTATATAAATATAACGTCCACATTGTTGATATAATTAAGTTATTAATATGCCTTGCTATAATTTAAATCACATATTAACATATGACTTTCAGTTATATTTATTCTTGGAGTCCAAAACAATGTACGTTACACGCGCATGTTTACAACGAACAACATATTTTTGTTTAATTTCACACATACGAATGCACGGATAACAGTTCATCACAACATAGTGTCAACAAAGTCCTGTTCCACATCTGTCTATATATCTGTTCGGGATAAGATCAAAAACGCATCTTCATGCCGTTTTTACCGATATATAAAATGACTCTTGGACAAGGTTTAGGTATAGTTTGTCTTATTATCAGGGCGGATATCGTCTGCTGAACCCGCTAGCTTAAAATAAAACAGCTAATTAGTTAGTTATTTGTCCGTAAAATTCCCGTTCAAATATTACTTGTAGTCCGTTGAAGCTTAAGACCTTGCTAGCTCAAAAGCGTAGTCATTTCTAAGAAAAAAACCGTTCAAATAGTTCCAGTCGTTTCGGAGATTACCCGGAACAAATAAACAAACAGACATATCGATAGAATTAAAAAAAAAATGTTGATAGTTGTAGCACCGCAGATATATGTAGTCATCAAAAAGCATTTATTTTAATATTATATACACACACTTTATACTTATAATACGTAATATATCACAAACCCAAAATTGGGAACAAATCTAACGTAGAATAAACTTTTTGAGGCGTTTTTGGCGGGATTTCAGTCTGTCATGTAAGGGATTTTATATTTTATTCATAATCCTGTGTTATTTGACTCTATATTGTGTTAAATTCGTGGCGTTTTATGTAATATGGTTTGTTTATTGTGCATAAGTGAAATGAATGAAACATAATACCACGGACCATGAATTCTGTAGTCTTGAAAATGAAGAAGATAAAAATTTACGAAATATTATACTGTATATAATATTTACATTAACTTAGACATAGAGGAAAACTGGGTAGAGAATACATAAGAACTACCTATATTGACAACTTCAGAATTGGCAGTATGGATTAATTCCTTCGCCTATCTTGATGGACGAATATTATTACTACTAACCTTTTAGAATAGCAGCACAAAATAGACTTTAAGAATGTTTGCGATAGCAACGTACCACATATAATCAATAATTGAAATTAAAAATAACGTAGAATAAACTTTTGAATAGGAACACAAAATATTTGTGTTATAATAATATTTCCGATAGAATGTTATCATGTTACCATGGCAACGCATATAATACTGACACTGATACGAAGCGGATGCTCTAAAAATAGCCCGATTTTGAGACATTCTTCATTAGTGCTCCGGTCCTATTGGTTTTAACGTGATAATATGTAGCCTATAGCTATCCTCGATAAATGAGCTACCTAAGACTAAAAGAAACATTCAAATCGGATCCGTAGTTTTTGAGATTAGCGCGTTCAACCAAACAAACAAACAAACTCTTCAGCTTTATAATATTAGTATAGATAAACATAATTACTGTATTATAATATATCGTAAATCGATGTTGGTAACTGTGATTGTTATTAAGACTGTTAAACATAAATATAATCTAAATCAAACCCTTTTAGACGTATGACTCAGCTTACATAGGTGCGAAAAAAAAACAACTTACAAAAAATAGGTTGTGTAAGGGAAAAATAATTATAATTAAACGAAACAGGTTAGTCGATCACAATGTAAGTTGGCATACCTAAGAGTTTTTTCATAAAGAAAGTTTTTCATGTTATAAATTTTACGTTAATGTCGAGTTATTTTCTAATATAGGTAGTCTATATTTCATTATTGTTAAGTTACTGACGGTGGCTGGTATTTTGTACGATCATTATTCTTCAGTCACGTAATATGTGAATAATTATCGATTTTGTTCCTGATAGGTTAAAATATATAAAAAAAATACGGTTCATGTATTTAAAAGAAAAAAAAAACACTCTAACAATTTAAAACGAGGGGAGAACGTATCTCTCGTGGGGTAGTATGTTTGTAATGAAGTTAGACAGTTACGCTTTCAAGGAGTTCTCCCTTTTACGATCTGCACGTATACTGATACTAAACTTGACTCTACTTAACGGCCGATAAACGACACTCAACTATGCTCACTACAGTTATATGTGCAAAGAGATCATAACTTTATATTATGTGTTTAACTTATTATGTCGTGATTTACACACTACGTTTAAATGATTTTCTTTGAGTTGGCTATTTACTAAGAACTATATTATTGAAATTTTATAGTTCTTTTAAAGTTTAATGAACTTGTGTAGTGGAATATATATTTTTCAGTTCCTTGGAAAATTATTTTCAGTTTGAGCAATAAAATTGTCTACAAAAATATCAGGAATTCCTGAATTTACTGTTTCCGATCTCTGGAGACAGATTTTTAATTTACGTTCCCTAAAAGACACTAGGAATGCTACAACCTCAATATGGTCTTTTCTGTGCGTTTGTTAATATATAGTAGTAATAAAATGTCGTTGAAGTAATTGTATTTGGCATATGGTACTTGTGCAAATATTTTTTTTTTTTTGTTGTAGCACAGCAAAGTGACTGCACTATGCCTGATGGTAAGCATAGTACAATCCAAAAATAATAGCGACCACCGATTGACACACTGTTCATCGCCGGTCGCCACTATCATGCCGGCCTGTAAAAAGCTGGATATGCACAGGCTGATCCCGAAACGCGACCCGCAGAAGCGAATCACTATTACGGGCTTTTTCGCCATATACATGGTGGTTGCGACCCAGTCAGGCTATAAAACCCTACCACCTCGCTTGCGCCATTACCTCGTTCGTTATTCAGCAGGGTGCACCACGTGCAGGTGAGGTTGGCTTGGGTGTCTCAAATCTTATGATGTTATTCGACACCCCTTACACTCCCCCGATTACGATATTACGAGATATTTAAGAATATACTTGTTACTTGATAGAGTCATCAACTGCGACCGCATCTTCTCGAATGATTGGTGATGAATATAAATAAACAACTGATGATTAGTTGATTATATTGATGAACATTAAATATTTTTTTCTTTTTATTATAGGAGGCAAACAAACAGGAGGGTCACCTGATGTTGAGTGATTACCGCTGTCCATAGACACTAGCAAAACCAGAGGAGTTCTAAGTGCATTGCTAGTCTGTGTTTGGGTGTGAGAAGGGAAGGGATGGGAAGTGGAGTAGAGAGAAGGGAAGGTAGAGGGTGGGGGTGGGCCTCAGACGCTCTTACTGACCGAACGAAACACAACAATGGAAGCACTGTTACTTCACGTCGGTTTTCTGTGAGAGGGTGATACTACGAACCGACCCATTCGTTGCTGAAACCAGTAATAGTTTCAACGTGGCTCTACCACCTACTAAATATTGGTTATATAGAATATATATCAAATAGATTGGGTTAAGTGTTCTTTTCCGCAAAGATATCAGGGCGTCCTTGATATGGTTTCGCTAGTAATATTGCTTAGCTTTAGCGTAGATTTATTTGTCAAGTAAACGTGGGGTTAGATAGCTATCAGTATAATAAAACTGTTTTGTTTATGAAAACATAGGAAGTTAGTTTGCGATTTGTCGTTTAGATAACACAGTTTCAAAAAGTAACTAACAGAAAGTCGGAATATCTCTAAGCATAGAATTCTTTGTAACAATTGTAAATTGTAGGTTATAATTTTGATATATTTTTATTTAATTTTTTTTTAGCTTATAAAAGTGTCATGTACCTTTCAGCAAATCATAAGAACATGGTGATAACGAAACGGACATCATAACATTTAGATTCATTTAAATAAACATGTAAACAAATTGAAAAATTCAAATAAGTGAAAATGAAAATTATTTTCAGTGATGATTGGTGATGCGGATGTCCCGCTATCTAGTTTAGAAATGATAAGTTGTGTCGATAGGGGGGCGACCTTGTCTTTTTTGACATAAGTGCACTCTTCGCGATACTGTTTCAAATACCCGACCCGCATGCCGCAGCATGAATATTAATTACGCACGATTACTGCTACACCGCTATATATACTTTATGTATACTTTAATCTTTTTTAACCGCGTAATATACATTACGTGTTGTGTTACGTGTGTAAACGATCTGGTGGTTACCAACAGCCTGTGATATTCGTGATTCGTGGACGATCGGGGATTGGCAATCGCAACCAGGAGCGACTAGGTAAGTGAATAAGAGCTGTATACATCCCCTTCGATCACATATTTTTACATTTTCATAATATAGACAAAGTTAGATTGATATGTATCCCTGTGTTCAGTCATATTAAGTTCAAAAATCGTTCAGTGAGCACGGCTATTTACACGCCTGCCTCACCAATAATAATTAATAAATGATTTTATCCAGTACAGTGAATATTCCATGTTTGTACATAGACAAATCTAACTATGCGAATAATGTACCAATGTTTTATCCATTTTTCTTAGAAATAAGGAAGAGATAGTAAGTGGCACACCCATTATTATTCTCCTGGAAAACCGTTTCTTACTCGACCACAGTCCTTTGGGACCGGGGGCAGACCGCCGAGTCGCATCGCACGAACTCTGGAAACACGATATTTATTTATAGCATAAAGATATAAGAATTGTAAAATTACATTTACTTCAATAAAATACTTAATGTTTTGGTAAAACACATGAAATACAGTTTATATTCATCCCAATACAATGTAGTAATAATACAAGACTATTTTCACGGTTTCAAATTACTAAATACTAAATGTTTGTACTTTCGTTGTTGTATGCCTTAGACACAGACTTGTGTAACATAGGCTCGTTATTATAATGACTTAACCACACAGTCAGTTTGGTTCTATTTGCAAAAATTGCAGCAAAAGACACTCCACTCTCTAAATGGATAAGCGTATTTAGAAACGTTTAATATGTATGGAATTTATGTACGCACTAGTCAAAATTTTATAATCATATAACATATAACATTAGGGAACACTCGCCTATAAAAGATATGCCTAGTTAATTTATTTTTTCTTAGTTTTCATAAATTATATGTAAATTTTTAGTCATTTTAATAAATAATACATCTATAAAATACATTAAAGAAAGAAATATCCAGAATTCATAGCATTCGCATACAAGAAATCTAATTATGTCGACCATTCGACTAGAAATTGCAATTACTGCTCGATCTCTCTACAAAAAGAATTAAAACGCGAGCAAACATCATTTCGACGATCACGTATTTTTTAAAGTTCTAAATTCAATACGACATGTATAAAATAAAATCAGTATCCGAGAGTTGCCAATTGGCGAGTGTTTGTCGTATTGGTGCAGAGTATGTACGCTCGGTCGCCGTGATCCGCACTCCAATGCACCTAAAAGGATGCACAATGCATACAAAGTGAGCTACACTCAGCCACCCATGATTTTTCCTTCCTCCTATATATCCTGCCTTCAGATTGTAACGCCAACAGAACGTATGTGACAAAGACTGATTCATTCGAACATTTGAATAAACGTAAACGTGATTCAATTTGACTTCTATAGTACTTTATTGGAAACTAGGTTTATTTTATCTATATGAACACGTATTTAAATTATACATTTTCTGTATGATATTATGCATGTTTCATAGGAATTAATTTAATATCATAAAAAATAAAAATGAAACAATTAAATTAGTGACTCGCCTCGGCTTCGCATGGGTGCAAGTATTAATTTCACGTCTTCAGTGTTTAAACGAATTAGATCTATTTTTTGGGGCTTTGACATTCATATATCATAAAAAAATATGCGTGGTGAGCACTAAAAAATTCCGGAATGAAGAAAAAAGGCTATTAATAATAATAATGAATGTATTGTTTCTTAAAATATTCTCCATTAGCTTCAGAAGACTTTTTGATGTGAAACATCTATAGGCGAGGGTAATCCTGACTATTGGCGTGGCGACGACGCGACGACGCGACGAGGACATGCACAAGCGACTGTGCGTAATCTCTCTAGCTGCACTGAGCTCGTAAACCTATAATAGTGTAATATGATAATTCGACATTCGTTCGATTCGAACAATTTCGATGTTTCACATCTGCCAGGCGTCCCGTGACGGCTCATTTTTTTTTCATATAAATCAACCAATTTTAAGAACATTTATGACCTTTCTGCGTGGTGACTTCAGAAACATGCTTTTTAGACCGTTCATTAGTCTCTTTTAATGTTCGAATTCGTTGACAGGGTAAATAATTTTTGAAAACAGGAAGAAGTTGCCTTGTGACGGGTCGCGATAGTAGACAGGACGACCCACAAAAAATAGGTTTTTCCTTTAAAAAATTCATTCGTAGTTAAAGTAGCAATAAAAAAGTAGCAATCATCCGCTTAACGCAGATCGCACATACGCTACTTTGGTTGGTTTCGGTTTGTAACGAAACAATCTATTGCCGCTTTGTTTTGGAATCGTATCAATCCATGTTTCGCCACCTATCACTATTTCATGTATAACAAATATGACGTTAATTCCTTCATTTCCGATATATATTTAAGCGTTTCTGAATCATGCAATTTTAATTGTATGACTCACGAACGTCTATGTGTATGAATAGCTTAGAATAGTTTAGCTAGGTCAGATCGGATTTTTTCGGTAACAGTCCAAGTCGAGGTGTGCCGTGCATCCTTGTGCTAGTTACCCAAACAAAATCGGTTGAGTGCCCTAAGCGCTCGCCTTAGTAGTCCTGTGAAGCTGTAAAGGCCTTGCCAGACCAATAGCGTAGTCAGTTCGAAAAAAATTGTCCCTTTGTTGAATCTGGTGACCACGAGATTATATCAAGTGATGGGGTCCGTTTTTAGAACCTCAGTTAAATTGTGAGCGATCTATCGGGAACAAAGTTTTTTCTCACTTAAATGTTTTTGTAGGATCGACACATATAATTCTTCCGAAAGAAATTCTTTAAATAATAGTATAATCCGTATATAATCCGTTATCTAGTTTACAAGAACTAATCGACAGAAATAGCAACATTATGGTATAATTTTTATAGATATGACTTAATTTACATCGATGAATATAAATGTACAGTTTTACTGTAAGTATGCTAATTTACAAGAAAACCATTTTGCTTCTTTGTAAAAGTAAGGACAAGTTACTTGGCCTGGTTAACTAGGATGCTCCAAGATTAAACTTTTCTGCGACGGTTCACTTAGCACAGATAAAACTAGTTTCAGTTAAAATGTTTTCGTAAAGTTCAGACTAGAAATGTACGATACATTTTAGTTTAAATCGAAACTTATTTTCATGGAGTTATGTAGATTTCGCGCTTGCTAATTTTTCTTTCTTTTTATAGAGTTTATTTGGTAGATGCTTTTGTTAATATATTTTTCATTATTCACCTTTTTGTAGTAATAAATCGGTTTTGTTATAAACATCATGTTATACTTATCAGAATGTGGTCTATATATTTTTCTATGTCTTTTGTAGGTGGTAGAGCCACGCTGATGCTATAATTGGTATCAGCATTAATGAGTCGGCTTGTCCGGGGTACTACCATACGACCCACAGAAAACCGACGTGAAGTAACAGTGCTTGCATTGTTGCATTTCGTTCGGTCAATAAGAGAGCCAGAGACCCACCTCCCTCCCTCTCCCTTTCCTCTCTTTCCCCCGCCCCCAATTTCCCACCAACATAGGCTGGCAACGCCCTTGCGACTTCTCTGGTGTTGCTGATGTTTATGGACGGTGGTAATCACTTGACATCAGGTGAACCACCTGCTTGTTTGCCTGCTATGACATAAAAAAACGTCTGTTGTAGTATGTTAGTAAATATTAGGTTATTGGTGTAGTCAATTTTTTTGTCCGCTCTGAATATAGCCATAAGTTCTGGAATGCGCCTGAACCGTAACGTAATGTAATCAAGAGTTAAATAAAAAACGATATTAAAGCATTATTAGCAATCTAAAATTGGAATTTATTTTTCCCTGTTTTTTTTTTTTTTTACATGTGGAAATCCCTTATGGATATCCACCCTCCCGGGGGAAAGAGTGGGTTATGTCCGACTCGTACGGATTAAAACCCCACGGTGTACCGACAGACCGTGATGTTGGAGCGGCAAGGGATCGGTCTAAACTATTCCCCTTAGATAGCCGCCCCAACGGTCCACCCGGCGGAAGGTGACCGCCGGGCTCCTACCTATAGAGAGGCAGCTGGGCACACACCAGCTACCACCCCACGTCCGCCAGACCTGTGCAATGAGGGGATGAGCCCTCCGACTACATCTCCTCAGGTCCGGCTACGGTGGCAGGAGGAGTTGGGCAAAGCGCCGCCTCCTCCTGCCGGTCCTCTGATGGCGAATACGGCCACTGAGGATGCCCGCCTCGCCATGCCTGCTCGCTGCCGAGCATGGACAAAACCACGCTCGGCAGAGACAAATTTCACACCGCCAGAGTGCGACGCTCCACCTCCCATGCAGCACATTCAGACAGAGTGTGCTGCGTGGTATCCTCCTCAGCGCCGCACTCAGTGACAGGCGGCGGTCGGCTCCCTGCGAGCGATCCGGTGCAGGTACTACCCGTAGCAACCGTGTCCAGTTTTTTTTTTTGCCTGCACCAGCCTGAACGTCAGGGAGCCCCACTTGCCACCAATCCACTCCCGCAGGACTGGGCGGACGGCGTTAACGGTGTACGTTCCGTAGCGCGCGTTCACCAGGTCCTACATCTACTTCTCGACTGCCTCCTCCCACAACTGCCGTCTCTTACACCCTATCTCCCTGGGAGCCGGAGGCTCCCCACTACGTTTCCTCGCCGCCGTGAATTCGTACACAGCGGCGAGAACACCTGCCTTCAGCTCCCAAGGAAGGGAACCGGCGAGCGCAAAGGCCGCCGCCGAGGACACCGTCCGGTACGCTCGGGTTGTCCTCAGTGCCACCGTGCGCTGCGCACTGCGCAGCGTGCGCACGTTGGCGGCACCAAGGGCGTCTGCCCAGACCGGTGCCCCGTAGGCGGCAATCGCCCGCACGACTCCCATGAAAAGTCGCCGGCACCCGGGAGCAACAGGCCGAGTGCCGCCACCACCCCAGCAATTTGTGGACCGAGCCCCGCAAAATGGGGCTCGAACCGCCAGCGCCCGTCCAGGGTGATGCCTAAATATTTCATTTTGACCCTCATCCTGATCCGGGCGCCTTCCACCATTATGTGGGCCCCAGGAGGTGGCCCCCGCCGAGGCCCGTGAAATAACAGGGCCTCAGTCTTCTGGAGGGCCACCTTGAGGCCCAACTTCCTTATGCGCCTGACCACGAGGGTTGTGGCCATCGTGGCCAGGCGCTCCACCTCCTTCCGATTCCCCCCCCGGGCTACGACTAGGGTGTCATCTGCGTAACAGATTAGACGCGCTCCATACGGGAGCACGCCGCGGAGCACCCAGTCGTAGCCCATGTTCCACAGGAGCGGCCCTAGCACCGACCCCTGTGGAACCCCCCGCCTTGTGGCCCGCCGGACTATCTGCCCATCGCCGTCGACGTAGGCGACCTCCCTGTCCTCCAGGTACGCCCCCAACAGCTGCCGCAAGTACGGGGGCACTCCGAAATATCGGAGAGCCTCCCGTATGACATCGTGCGGCAGGCTGTTGAAGGCGTTGGTGATGGCTAAGGACACCGCCAAGACCCTCTCCCCTTGGGAGGTCGCCTCCGTCGACAGCGACTTTAGGAGGCACAAGGCGTCCACAGTGGAACTCCCTGTCCGGAAGCCAAACTGCGCGTCCGATAAATTCGGCCCCACTCCCTCCAGGTGCTGGACGACTCGGGAAGAGACGACCCTTTCCAGCACCTTTCCGACGTCGTCCAGCAGGACGAGGGGCCGATACCCGGATGCGCTGTCCGGAGGGCGGCCCTCCTTCGCCATAAGGCAGAGCCGCCCTTGCTTCCAGAGCTTCGGGAACTGCCTGACTGCCAAACACCGCTCGAACAGCTCCCGAAGCCACCCCCCAAGATGGCCCAGTGCAAGGCCTAGCACCAGACCCGGGACCCCGTCAGGGCCGGGCGCTCTCCACCGGTTGAGGAGGCGCTCGACAGCTCTCCCCATCTCCTCTACCGTAATTGGGGGAGGACTGTCAGGCACCTCCCCAACTTCCGCCCGAGGTGGAGGTATGGGAGGAGCTGATAGCAGCGGAGGGTCGGGGAATAATTCTCCCACGACCCTCGCCACCACCTCCGGCTGAAGGGTCTCCATCACCGGGGGCGCCCAGGATCGTAACTTATTGCGTACGAGCCGATACGGGCGCCCTCAAGGATACCCCTTCAACGTTTGCAGCAGCTCTTCCCATGCCGCCTCCTTCGCCCGGCTGATGGCAGCCTGCAGGGTCTTCCTGCACTCCCTGTAGCTGCCATACAGCCGGGCCTCCACCTCGGGGTCCCATTGCCGCCGTCGGCGGCTGCACCCGAACAGCCGCCAGGCCGCGGAGCAGGCCGCCCGGAGATCGGTGATCTCCGGCGACCACCAGTATACTGCCCGTTTGTCTGGGCGGTGTACGCTCCGCGGCATCGACGCTTCGCAAACCTCAGTTAGGGCACCACGGAGGCGGGCTGCGGACGCGTCGACATCGTCCTGCACAGAGGGCATGGCCCACGCTTGAACGCCTCTTCCGCTAGTTTACGGTTGAGGTGGCTCACTGCCCAACAGGGGAACTTCGCGCCCCTCCGGGGACGGGTGCCAATTACAGCTTGGGAGGTGGAGACCTCGAACCTAATATATCGATGGTCTGATAGGGTCTCACCTCCTCAAGCACTCTCCACACCCGGACACAGCGTGCGACAGACGGGGTGGCAAACGAAAGGTCTACCACAGACCCCCCGGTATGTCGCACGCACGTGTGGACGTCTCCCTGGTTGAGGAGGGACAGCCCCACTTCGGCTGCGCACTCCTCAACGGCCATGCCCCTCAGGTCCGTGGCTGCCGCTCCCCAGGTCCTCGATTTTGCATTCAGATCGACCATGAGGACCACGAGGAGCGGCGGCAGCCGTCTGACAGCTCCCTGCAGGGAGCCGAGGAAAGTCTCGAACTCCCACAGGGGCCTGTTAGGGGAGAAGTACACCCCCACAATGGTGTACTCTCCCCAGACGGCTGCCACGAATCCGGCGCCCCTTTCCCTCACCGCCAGGGGCGAACCTCGGCCGGCCACGATCGCCACGGAGCGAGTCCAATCTCCAGCCCACTGCGGCTGGGAGGGGACATAATACGGCTCCGCGGCGACCGCGAGTCCAATGCCCCACTCCGCCACTGACTGCAAGAGCAGATCTTGTGCAGCGGCGGAGTGGTTGAGGTTCGCCTGAAGGAAACTGCATATGGTGTGCCCCATTAGTGGACCATCGCAGTTTCCTTCTGCCTGGCGGCGGTCACCCTGGGGCCCACAACATGGTGTTCCCTTCCTTTCGTGGTGGGGGGCCGACAATTGCGGCTCCCCATTACATGGTCTGAGGGCCTTTCAGCGTCCGCGCATATGGCGCAGCGGGCCGCCTCCGCCTTACACTCGGCCACTTTGTGGCCCGCTGCGCCACAGCGGTAACAACCCTCTCCTCTGCTGGAGGAGGAGGGGCACAGGGGGCGGGTGTGCCCCAAGCCTATGCACTTGAAACACCGCATGGGCCTCTCCTCCAGCAGCATTTATTTTTCCCTAAGTTGTCTTTAAATTATACATATAATATAATACGACTTCGTACATGGATTTGTTTTCTGCGGAAATATTTAGATTGGTCGAAAAGTTTACGACGACTAAATTCATATCGTGGACTTTATATAATATTTCTAAAGGTATTAAAAGCGAGTTAGAGTCGCTAATAAGAAGTAGTCCGGTGAAGCTATTAAGTTCGAGTTCGAGAAAAAAAATTCGCTAATATTTTTTTAATTAAAAAATCCCTCTCTTTTTATAATATTAACTCAGTTAGATAAATGTCGGATATATGTTTAATTAACTGGTTAAGATATTGTTTTAATGAAAAGAAGGCGAACGCAATAGTAAACGTAATTTTTTAAATGTCAAAAAGTGTAGTTACCACATACTCGGAATAACAGATTAGAAAATAATTAGAAAAGACTGCACTTTTATTTTGAATATATCCATTAAATAATTTGCGCTAATATAATGTTTCAGTACAATGCTGATATATATATATATATATATATATATATATATATACCAAATATACCAAAACGTTCCTGGAATGTGCTAACGATATATAGAAACGCTTATCGTGTTTTATGTTTACTGGGCAATGTACGAAACTAATTTACCAAAGGTTAACCGGTTCAAATTCCTTTTTAACTTAGTATGATCTGCTAGAAAATGGACACATGACCTCGTAACTTATATGTAAATACATTAACACTGGTCTAATTATTTTTGCGCTTAATATTTATCTACTCTATCACAACAGAGTTATAACTATATATCTACTACAACTGGGAAAAAAAAACGGAAAATTCAACGCTATCTACAAATCCCACCATCCCGTATTTAAAATTTACCATATTATAAATTCAATTCTTTTCCATTGCATTTAATTACTATTTCTGTTTAACTTTAGAAATGTACCTCACTAGTATCTGCATTTGGTGTTCCATTTATAGCAATCGAGCATGAAATAAACTAATTTATAGAACGACCCATTTTCCGCATTCCTCTTCTTGAGTTCAGATTGATATTGGATTTTATTTCTTACTAGGTGCATTTAAATTTCCATTTCCCATTATCATTAAATATAGGAAGTTTGTTGAAGTAGCCGAGAGTACTAAGCTTCGTTGAACAACCCCGAGACTCATTTTGCTATATTTTTTCTCGAGTTCAAGAAATTAAATCAGGTTTAAATAAGATTATATCCAACGGTTTCCATCTTTCACTAACTTAATTATCCACTTGCGGCTCTAATATTGGACTTTTTTATATTGGCTGTTTATATCTTGGATAAAGTATTTCAATCTTATGAAATCTGTTGCTAATAATTTTGAATACATGTTTTTATTACGACTTTAAAGTTGCTTATCATATTTTTTTATTGGAAAACGCAAATACCTATTATTATAAAACAAGTTAACATTATATTTACTAACTTACTAGTTAATGCGATATTATAAAAAAAGTATTTGAAATTTTATTACTAAGGATTATTTTTGTCTCAATAATATTCAACACTTTTTTTTTGAGTTGACTACGCTATTGAACTAGCAAGGTATTAACAGCTTCACCGAAGTACAATAATGTTATATTTAGAATATTTAACTTTGAATTAATTTCAATGAAAGCAATATATGTTTAATAAAGGTTAAAGAAGTTGGAATTTATTTATATTTTTAACTTGTTCATTCTCAAGAGAAGTAGAGAAAAGAATAAACGGCTAGGGAAATATTAAAGCAATAAAAGGCAAGAGTTACAATAAAAGGCTATTTGAGAGATTACTAAACGCAGCTGTGACTTCTGAGGCATATTGTACAAGAATACTTAAATATTATGATTGTAATGTATATTTCGAATACGACTGATGAAATCTCTTGTTTCGTTTTTTTATAGGCATTCTTCACTTCTACTTTATTTCTAACGAATTTGTTTCAATAATGTTCGGTAAGAGTAGTTAAGATTGTCATCATTGAAGAGCTATATTTAGTACATAGAAAATAACCGTTCAATGATACTAAGAAAACGCACAACATTTGGTAGTTTAGAAAATCACTGACCTCACTGTTTTAGGAAGCAGGACATGACAATTGTCTTCATAGAATTGAAACTATCATACACCAGGCATTTCATCAATTTGGAAGGTTATATACGCTATTGGATCACTACCACCGTTTATTTTCTGATAAACCTTTCACAGTAGATCTCTTGGCTTGCCGTTTTTGTTTTCAGCTGTACGCTGTTGACCGGATGGTTTTTTTTTTTCTCGAACTGACTACGCTATTGACCTAGCAAGGTCTTTACATCTTCACCGGACTACTAAGGCGAGCGCTTAAGGCACTCAGCCGATTTTATATTGGCATCCAGCTCAAGGGTGCACGGCACACTTCGGCTTGGCTGTTGCCCGTTGCATGCAAAATCGCGACCAATCTTAGCAAACCTAGCTAACTATTCATATATGTTTGAGTTGTTGAAACGTATATGTGTACCAAGCATATCCGCCTCAACAACTCCTCCATGTATTTTTGTCAGAAATATTGAGAGTTTTTCAGTTCGATAAGGGAAAAAAATTTAACAAAAATAACCCTTCCACCAAGATGTGTAGCGTGTAGGCGTGCACGTGTGTGGAGGTGATCGTGTAGTGTTGTGGCAGTGATGTATGGGCGTGTCACCGTATCGCGCAAGCAACGCGCTCAAGGGCTCCCTACCGAGGGATCGAATCTAGGCTTGAGCCGCTGCCGTGGGAGGCCTAATCGGGTGTGCGGGAGCGAAATTAAACCCCAGACCGCGGCGGCGCGATCTGTGGCTACGCGAGCGTGGGCGTGAGCACGCTTTGTTTCGAGGGACAGGCTGGTACTGATCGTTCGCTGACGTGATATCGTCGGGAGGATCGGTAAAAATATGTCGCGGACGTCTTCTATACCGCCCAGCGTTGGGTACCGGTTCGTAATTAGCGGCGGATACCACTAACGGACTAGGATGAATCGCGGCTCGCTCGAAATAACTACTAGTAAGTGATTTAATATACGCCCAGATGGACGGCATCTCCAGGTCCCTGTGGAGATCCGCCTTCCAGACGAACCAAGGAGCACCGGTGATTTTACGCAGAACCCGGGTCTGCAAAACCTGAAGCTTATCGAGATTATTCGCGTGGGCGAAGACCGGACAACTATAAGTCATAATTGGACGAATACAGACTTTATATATTGTGAGCTTATGTCTGAGGGACAGTTTGCTCTTCTGACAGAGTAAATAATGGAAGCGACTCAAGACCATAGCGGCTTTGTCTCGCACTCTCTTAATATGAGACTCAAACGTTAAATGATTGTCTAATGTGACGCCGAGATACTTGACCTCGGTGGTCCAAGGTATCTCGGTTTTGTATAGCCTTATGGGCTTTAACTTGTTATCGCGATATCTAGGATCGAAGAGTATCGCGGCACTCTTATCGGGGTTAATACCTATACGCCATCGAAGAAACCAATCACCGAGTGTGCTAACGGCTTTTTCGATGCGATCTCTGAGAACACTCGGCCGCCAGCCAGAGGCGTAGATGACTGTATCATCAGCATAACAACCTACCTCGACTCCCGGGAGCTTAGGTAAGTCACTGATGAATAGATTGAAGAGAGTGGGCGCGAGTATTGAGCCTTGTGGCACACCTGAACGAATCGAACGGGGCGATGAGAGTTCGCCGTCTACTCTAAAACGGAAGGTTCTATCGGCGAAATAATCACGGATGATGTGAACTAACCTATCGGGTATACCGGCTTGATTTAACTTGTATATGAGCCCTTTGTGCCAGGCCTTATCGAAGGCCTTGGCGACATCGAAAAAGACAGCTATTGTACATTTCGGATTAGTGTTTTTCACGGGCGGATCCGGCCCCGGATGCGGATCTTTATTGAAATTAGAAAAGATGTTCTCCGTGAGGCGGAGTACTTGATCAGGAAAAGAATGTTTGGCGCGAAATCCAAATTGCTCAGGCGGTATCAGACTAAGGTCGTTAATCGAAACCTGGAGACGGTTCAGAAGGAGCCGCTCATAAAGTTTACCTAGAGTGTCTAGCAAACTGATCGGGCGATAGCTATCGGGAAGCGTAGCTTTCTTGCCGGGCTTGTGAATTCCTATCACTACGGCCCTCTTCCAGACGGCTGGAAAATGACCCTGGGACATGGCCGCATTGAAGATGCAGACCAATAATGCTATGATGCGGTCAGGAAGGAGCTTCAGAACCTCGTTCCTGATCCCATCGGGACCTGGGGACTTCCTAGGCTTAAGACGCTTGATGGCGGCCGAGACTTCGTCAAACGTTATCGGGGTTAGGGTATCCGCCGGAGGAGACGCGAGTGCATGCTCTACGGCTGTTTCGATAGACTCTATGATGGAAGGGTCAGTATTATCAGTGTTTGGCGAATACTGTTTCTTTAAACTCGCGGCGAGACATTCTGCTTTGTCAATGTTATCACACGCGGGAGGTAACCCGGGGCCTCTGTCGAGAGGGGGCATTGGAATGACCGTATCGGACTTAAATTTTCGCGTGAGAGTCCAGAATGACAGGTGAGACGGCTGGAGATCCTCCAGAAACCTGTCCCACCTGTTAGTTCGGATTTCAGAAATACGAGACTTAACTGCTTTACGCAAGAAACGTAAGCGTTCACGGTTTTCTGCGGTCGGGTAAGCGTCGTGAGCACGAGTCGCGGCGTTCTTTTCCGTGATCAATGCACTCACGTCATCAGGGAGTATAAAACGGCGTTCGTTCGCCGCTTCTTTCGAGGTCTCTCTGACGGCGGTCTGGAGATAATCAACCAGGGAATCGATGCCCGAATCCGCGTCGGCTTTAGACACCAACACGTCCGAAATCCTGTCTAAACTACTAGAGGACGGACTATTTTTAAGATATTCGCTAAGTTTCGCGTAATCGGCCACTCTGATCGGCGACGGGCTAAAATCAGAATTCTGTCCTAATTGTAATAGAACCGGGCGATGATCCGAGTCGAGTTCGTGTACGACTGGTACGAGTCGTACAGGAAGCGCGACATTTTTTAACAAAGCTACATCTAAAACTGACGGTCGGCAGTGATTTTGATAGTGCGTGGGTTCCGGAGAGGCTATGACGTCAAATGCGAGAGCCTTACCTAGTTCGTCGAGTATCCTTCCGTTGCGAGAGGTACACGGACTGTTCCAGATGACGATCCCGCTGTTGAGGTCCCCCGCTATAATGACTGAGTCACCTAAGCTAAATAGCGCCTGCAAATCGGATTTAAGTAACTCTGTGTTCGGTGATAGGTACGCGGAGACAAGAATAATATCAGAGTGGCCCGTCATACCTACACGGCATACTGACACTTCCATATGAGTAAGCGCGGGCGGATCTAGCGGCATTCAATATAGCGAACGCCTAAAATAAATTAAGGTGCCACCCCCGCGGGTGACACGGTCGTTTCTAACAATACAGTAATTCGCGATTCTCGGATTACGCATACTCGGTTTTAACATCGTTTCCTGGATGAGGAAAACGTCAATCTGTCTATCGCGTAAAAAGTCAGATACTAGATCGCGCTGTGTCCGAAGAGAAGTCGCGTTGAAAAACGAGAGGCAAAGACCGCGTGGTTTAATTTTATTAATTCCCGGGAATTTTAAAATTAATATTTAAGAGATTGTGATCGGGCGAGGCGCTGTATAGTGGCTCCGATAGCCGGAAAATGCGCTAGAGCGGAGATAAGGTGCATCCCCTGCTT
This sequence comes from Antheraea mylitta, assembly GCA_014332785.1. Taxonomy (NCBI): domain Eukaryota; kingdom Metazoa; phylum Arthropoda; class Insecta; order Lepidoptera; family Saturniidae; genus Antheraea; species Antheraea mylitta. Next base: position 5,381,467 of record JACEII010000027.1, on the reverse strand, counting down.
CTCCTCTACTACGGCATAGAAGGCGAGAACCTTCTGTATATCGCGCTCCACGAGTAGGTGCTCCATCCAGTCGAACTTCTCCGAGAGAGATGATGATGGAGCCTGAGTCGCCTTAGGTGGGGGCGCCAGAGGCCTTGAAGAGGCCTGAGGCTGAGGTCTGGGGGCCCAGGAGGCCATAGGGGCCCGCCCGGGTTGGGCCGCGCGCGGCACAGAAGGTGGGGAGCGCGGTGAGGTCGTGGGCGCGGGCGCTACCGGGGCGCGGGAGGCGCCCGGCAGGCACGGGAAGGCCTCCACGGACATGAGAGGTGGGGGCGGAGGGCGGGCGGCGGCTACAGGCGCCCTGGGCGCTTGCCTCGCCTGACGGGGACGTTGTGTGCGCGGCGCGCGGGGACAACCGCGATAGTTCGCGGGGTGCCCCCGTTACCGCAGAGCACACAGCTGGGAGGATCGGGAGTGCCAGGAGTGCGCTCGCACTCCTTCGTGGCGTGGTCTCCCAGGCACTTAACGCACCTGGGACGAAGATGACAATTCCTCGCGGAGTGGCCATAACTCTGGCAGTTATGGCACTGCGAAGGAATGTGGGTCTTGCGTGGGGGCCCAACGGTGACCCCGTTGAGATCACACACCGAAGTGAGTGAGAAGATGGCCTTGCCCTCCTGCGACCGGTCGAGAAGAACGAGAACCATATTGTAAGGAGCGCGGGTGCGTGGGTGGTACATACGGTGTACCTCACGCACCGGGTAGTTTTTCTCCTTAAGGGAGAGGGTAACGTCCTCGACCGAGATTTCGGCTGGGACACGGCGTAACACGACACGCAGGAGGCGCTCGTCTTCTAACGCGCAAGTAAAGTACGCGAGTTTTGATTAGTAAGAAATCGTATAAGAGCGCGATGGTCGTCGGAGGTGGGACACTTAACACGGATGCCCGTCGGAGTGCTAAGTGCAGACGTGTAATTGACCTTAAGGGTCTTAAGTCGGTTGGAAATCTCGGTCCATTTGGATTTATCCTGAATCGTAACAGGAGGCGGGGGACGCGGCTTTCTAACTGCGGAACCTTGAGTGAGCGGGACGGAGCTATTTTGGCTTGCGTATGGCTTACGCGACGGTATAGCCGAGGTCGACGGCACACGAGCGCCACCTATGTTGTCGATTTTCATGAGGCCTACTGAACCCGATTCCGTCGGGCTGGCCGGACGACGCTTTTTATTTGAGACGGTTTTTTCCGTCTTTATCTAATTGCGCAGAAGGCGCAGGAATCACGGTCGCAGTCGCGGTCGCGGTCGGCTCGGCGGACGCCGTTACGTCTAGCTCCATCTCTGAACCGGCCTCTGAGCTGGAGCTCGAAATCGGGGCTTCAAGTTGGCCTTTATCGCGCGCATCGAGAAGCGATTGCGACGATAGAGTCGTGAAAGAGTTCACGGTCGGAATATTAGGCGCGGAACGGCCCTCGGAGCCTGCGACATAACATTGTTGTAAATTGAATTTACAATCTCCTGATCTAAACCGCTCTCGAGGAGATTTTTGCTAAAATAATCTGTTGCCGCTAACGGATCCATCGCGGTGGACCGAGGAGAGGGAGGGGCCGCGAAACAACCTCCCTGCCTTAAGGGCAGGGGGGCACGCCAAATGAAAAACTAGGGGACTATCTCGAGTCCGGTCCAAGAGAGTTGTTTAAAACAAAATGAGAGCACAAAGCATGTAAATGAGTGAGCGAGACAAGGGAACATATACTACGTAAATAACACACTATAAAATAAATAAGTAGCAGTTAAGTAGATAGATAAATAAGTAGTTACATATATAAAGATAGAATTAATAGATAAATAATAGAAAAATAAATAGTAATAAGAAGATAATAGATAAATAATTAACTGAATAGACAAGTGGTTAAATAAATAAATAGATAAATAAAGGCGTAAATATATAAATACGGGTATGTCTCATTCACTCAGGTAGATGTTGCACACGTGCGGCACAACTGTGTCGACTTAATAGCAAAAACAAAGCACAACGAAACGCGAAAAACAACGGGTCGTCACTAATCTGCGAGTACCGAAGTCGAAAACAAAATATATCGAACAAAGAGATATCGGGCAGATGCGTTCGCCGCCAAGGCTGGGCATTGACCGACCGGATGGGTCTTTAACGGACTTTTTAAGCGAACGCTTAAGACACTCAGCTGGAAGGCAGCAAGCTCAAGGGTGTGAAATCAAAGTATGGTAATCTGGGCTTCAGCTGTTGCCTTGAATGCAAGCATCGTGAACCGAACAAAGCTAACCAAGGTGGCTAAAATAATCATAAGTGTATTCGTTAGTGAGACACACATGTGTGCCTGACGAACTAGTGCATATGTTCCGAGTCTGATAATTTGATCAAAATTAACAAAATCGAAATAACCTTTAAATAATACAAGTGTCTACGTTGTGTGTGTGCAAGAAAGCAGGATCCAGTATGGTGTGTTTGATGAGCTAGCGAATGCAGTATAGGGCTAGCAGTGTCATCCAGAGCTTTATTCCAAGGAATTAGATCTAAGATTCGTCGCATTTTAAAATCAAACACTGTATATAGAACTATCGAGAAGTTCGCAAGATGTAGATCTCCCGAATGTCGCCGTTGGGTCTAGTTTATATTATACTTTACATTGTATTTACCGAACCGTGTAACTTGTTGTAATGAAATTACGTAATAAGACCACCTATTTGAATCTATTTGAATTGTGTATATTATTGTTTATTAAATTATTTATCTTTTACTGTTTCTTAATCATCGTTATTACTTATTAAGTATTATACATTGTGTGACGTCATTTTGGAGCAGTTAATTTTATATAATTCCGACGATGAAAGTGCAAAGGTAACGGTGAACTAATGGAAAAATGTCTCAAATTGAGACTTCGTGCTTGAAGTTGCCACGTGGAGGTTGTTGTAGGATTATATACGGAAATGGTTCCGTAGTATTCCGCGCGTCGTTGCGTGATTGCAACTTATTGTTTTAAACGATGATTGGGCCCTAAAAATTGCATTCAAGACCAGTGGCGAGTCTACAAGGATATCTAGCGGTTGTTGGCAATAATGGAAAAGGAATCTATAGTTATAAATAATCCAGCAACAAAGAGTACAGTAAAGTCGTTTCTCACTTTCCTTGTAATTAAGTACTTAGCACGTATTACTTAGTTTATATGTATAATTTAGTGTGAAATAGTTTAGCTATTTATAAAATGTAAATATAATGTTAGTTGGTTATGCTTGCATAATTTAGTGTCACGGGCAGTTCATGCCGGATAACTCGATCATTTAAATAGGTGTATTAATCATCGGTAAGTCTATGATTTATAGAGCAAAACAATTGCTACATTATTTGTATTACTATATTTAACATATTACGAGATTTGTTAATACTACGAATGACTATTATGAGTATATAACATTTGGTAATCTACATAACCGGTAGATGGTAGGGCTACGCTGAAGCTACTATTCGTTTCAGCATGAATGGGTCGGTTCGTCCGGGGTAGTACCATCTTCTCACAGAAACACCGACGTGAAATAACAGTGCTTGCATTGTTGCGTTTCGTTTGGTCAGTGAAAGCGCCGGAGGCCCAATCCCCCCTCTCCTCTCTCTCTCTCCCTTTCCCACTTTTCCGCAAAACACAGGTTGGCAACGCACTTGCGACATCCCTGGTGTTGTTGGCCATCACTTAACATCAGGTTACCCACCTGTTCGTTTACCTCCTACCTGATTTAATTTTTTTTTTTTAATGAACAGCGAATGAGTAATCTTAACACAATTAAATAATTAAAACCTTATAAGAATAACGTATTATCTCAAAGAATTTATATATTTTTGTGTTATAAAACCTTATTCTCCAATTAATTTGCTGCTTTAATGTTGTTTCCATCGATCCTTTAGGAGTAGTACACTTTTTTCTGGATAAGATCTATCCTATGTTCTTTGTCAGCGGTACAACGCTGACAAATTGTATGTAAAATGTTGTATTACTCAGTTGAGTTGTTAAGGTGTGAAATAAACAAACAAACTCACTTTCGCATTTGTAATATTAGTTAGCTTGTTATGACTAATCGACACCACCGTGAGAATATTCTGTTTTTGCCATTTAATATTGACCTTTAAGAAATAGTATGGGTGAGGTCTGTATAGGAATGTAAACATAACTTCAGCATTTTAAAAGCCCTCCAAAACTAATATTTAACTATTTAAATAGCGGAACCAGCCGACGTTGTCTCGCTTTGATAATAAAAAAAACCTTGACCTTTATACCCATGGGTTTCCCGTGAATCACTCTATTAATCAAAACCGCATGAAAATCCGTTCAGTAGCTTTTGAGTATATTGCGAACAGACAGACAGACGCGGCGGAGGGCTTTGTCTATATTAGCTAAGTTTTAATTTTAAATTATATCGGTATACATCTCTATTAGTTTTCTCAGTAACAAATTCATTAACTTCTTATTCCACGGAAGTAGTCTGCCAACTCAGTATTCACAAACTTCTACACACATATCATTCTTTACACAAACCATCCGAACCATATTTTTTTTTAAATAACAAATTGGCAAATTCAATTAACAGACTAATTTATCAGTAGTATCTACTTTTTCTTTTGTTAAATTTTTTAGAGGTCTGCGTTCCGCAAGTACGGATGTTAGTCGATTATTTTTTTACGATATCGTGTTTGAAAGTAATATAAATGTATACATGATCAGTATCGCATATTGATCAACAATAAAGGTTTAGTCAATAGCATTCCAACGAAATTGTTTCTAATAATTCGCCGTTTGCAACATTGGTTCCATTGTTGTAGTGTGAGATATAACAATGCAATTATCCGTACATTATTATTACTGCAATGTAAACTATCAGACCGACATAGATTCAATAAAAGATAAAAAAAGTTACTTACATGATGATTTAAAAATCTCTTATTTAATATTGTTCGATCTTCTGTTTGTATTATGTTTGTTTAAATGGATTTTAAATGTAAGAATTAAAAAAATGCCATTTTATTGTGTGGTAATTACAGCGGTGATTTCTTGTACAGATTTCTCAAAAAAGTTATAATAGATTTCATTTGTAATTTGCTTAATAACTTACATAACTCAAATCTTCCAATTAACTAAGCATAAACTAATTTGCACATAGCATTAGTCAAGGTAACTTTAAACCTAATGTTATTTGCAGGAGAGAATGCAGGTTTACTGTCTAGACACTTCCATGTCTAGAAATTAAATAACAAATAATTTAAAAAAATATTCAAATTGCAATTAACTAGACAGAATTATATAAACAAATTTCTTCAACCACAGTGGTATCTACAATCACTTTGTTATAAGTATTCATTAATATTTGATTCAGGTTTGTTAGAATACTTGTATAAAATTATATTTCAAAAATAAATTCGGTCATATGCGCATATTGTTTTATATCACAAATGTGATTGCGTTACTGCGGCAACTAAATTATAGCCTAGGTAAATGGAAAGCAAGGCGTGTCGGGGTCAGACCGGTTTGCAGCAAAATATCCTTGTGTTAGCAGTAAGGTGATCTAGTTGCTCGATACTTGAGGTTTGTCAAGTACTGTAGAATGCGGACACGGCCCACACCCTCTCTTTACGTCTACAAGGAAGCCGGCGGAGACAAGTTTTTGTTCGTAGTCGACTGCAATTAATAAATAATTTCGTCAGTCAACTTTAAAAATTAAATAATTAAATATATAGTCAATTTATAACATGATCATATAAAAAAACAAGGAGATAGGGAAAGAAAGAAAATAAGCGATTTGTTGTTCAAGTAGTATAAAAGTTTAATTTATTTACAAAAGTTTTTATTCTATACACTTCACACGTTCAGTCTGTGAATCCTCCATTAGTAACAAAAACGAAAGTGTATTTGTCCATCAACTCACAATATCACAGCAAACAACAATTAGGGAATGCTTTCGAAGAGATCACCCCTTCGATGACTCGACGAGTTGCTAATTAAAATCGTAGTTTTTACGTGTTTTGGCTACTACAAATCGCCGAGGCGCTTTCCTTACATTTACGCTTTGTGGAACGAATAAGAGAAACCATCAGGTCCTCTGTTTAAACTAAATTTTCCTGGGGGAAAGAAGCGTGCTGGTGATGGTGTCGTTTGCTCGTAATACTGTTGCTGGGGCGCAGGTTCTGAGTATTGCTGGTTTTGCAGACCACTGTATTGCGCTTGTTGCACACCTGTGTATATGCTGTTGGGCTGGTACTGGGGCTGGGGTTGAGACTGTGGTTGGTATTGGGGTTGGGGTTGGTATTGAGGCTGGGGTTGGTATTGCGGTTGAGCTTGGTAACGTGGTTGGGAAGCTACGTTATTATCTTGCTCATACAATTCTGGGTGGTATTGACCGTCATCAACACTCGGCTGTCCGCCATAATTGCGAGATTGGACTGGTGCGGTGTATTGTTGAGGAGCGCTGTATTGCTGTGATTTGTAGTCAGGTGAGTTATAACGCGGGTCAGGTTCGTATCCAGGCGTGGGAGCGACTGGTAGGGGAGCAGTCGGGATGTGATCACCGACGGCTTGGAAACCGTTTTTGCCGGCAACATAGTTCACAGTCTTCCTCTGACCACTAGGATCGATGTACGAGTAACTTCCTCTCCTGTTGCCGTCTGCGTCAGTTTCTTCTTTGAAATTGATACCATCTTCTTGTTGGTATGCGGCACCGAAAGCTCCATTACCATTGAGGTACCTCGCCTCTTGCACAATAGCTGCCGTCTTTGGGTCACCCGCGTATTTGGGAACGCGTCTGCCTCCCTCTTGGTGTTGGCAGGTCACCGCCACGATCAAAAGTGTTGAAACAATGAGCCTGTACATTTTACACGCTCAAAATGTACACTGCCCGCGTGAAAGTAACAGAGTGTTTCGTTGCGAGCGTGCGAACTTATTATATACGGATAGTAGAGGCCTTGAAGTGTATTGAAAGGGCTGTGGGTTCGACCGCGAAAATTTTCCCGCACAAGCATATCATATATACATCAGATGCAAAATATAGCAGGGAAGTTGTTTAAAGATGAGGTCTCTAGTGGGTTACAGTTTGTCAGAACGAGAACAGCCCTACGCAAATGTTAACCGGTGGGCGATCGAATCGGATTGACCTTATTGCATTCTTAAGTACATCCTTCTGAATAGTTCGAAACGTGGTTACGTGTGTGATGTTATTTTACATATTAAATTTTAAAAAAGCAGAAGCAGAGCAAAATAGTACTTTCATTAAATTATGTTTATTTCGTATTCCGATGTGTTTCGATGTTAGTATTCATTTACTTAATACATTTTTGTTGTTGTTATAATAATATTTTTTTAGTTTGGCTGCGGTCGGAACGCGTGAAATCTCCGGGGTACTGGAGCGTCAGGAAATATCAAATAATGAATGTTACATTTTCTCATAAAAATTGTTTCATAAACGATATTAGGATCTAACCCGCTATAAAGTAGTTCGACTGTACCTATTTTTGATACAACAAAAAGACTACCGCATTCACTTTACACAAACTCGTTATACAATTAGAATAGGACTATAAGAAATATCGTGTTAAGCGTTCAGTCCTTTGTTTATAATAATATTGGGCATAACAAATGTGATATAACTTATGAATTGCAACGTGAGAAGGCTTGAAATATTCTTTTCTATGACGAAAGCCTTAGTTATATGTTAATGCGTAACACATTCGCGAAGATACGACGAAGTCCAAAGACTAAAAAATTTGCAACTACTGTATTACGTTGCACAATTGACAAGCAGTCTTTGTTTATATCAAACGTTATCGCTGTGAGTTCTTTTGTTCGTAGGTAAGTAGCTATTATTTGTACTAATCAACTAGATCTAATTCTCACGTAGATTTTCCATAGGTAACATTTACGTAAGAAATCTATATTTCAAAAGCATATTTATTTATATATATATATATTTGGCTTTGTCAAATTATTTTGAATAACCTTGTTAATTGTTCGACTGACGAGGAGTTTAATTTTTATTAATGTTATAAGTAAGTTTTGTGAATGTTTTTGTACCTACGGAACTGCATATCCGCATCTAAAAATTATTTCAATAATTGGATGCTACATTATCATCTTTATATAGTAATTATCTTTTATTTTATTTTCGAGAATTGTACATATTTTATAGATAAAAAGTACTCTATGTCTTTTTCTGTACTCCTATCAAAGTGTACGTAAAATTTAATGATGATCGGTTACACAATTAAAGTATGAAAGCTTAACAAACAAACCTATTTTCGCATTAATAATATTGCTTAGAATTAATGCATATACAGCTGCAGGCGACTGTTAGTTATATAATATTACAGGTTAACGGGTTATTAATATATATGTTTGGGTCTGATATAGGATATATTTGTATGGATTGGAATTAATAAAATGAAACGTCGTTATAAGTACAATAGTTTGTTGTGCCTTAATAAATAAATAGCAGGCCACTATTTAGAGTACTACTCAATAGTAACGAAGTCACTAAGAGTTACTTGTATTTTGATACTTAGATGGATTTTCTTAAATGTTTTACAGGCATGCACTTTGCCACAATCACACTTGATGGTAAGTGACGATAAAGCAGACGATGGATCGCGCTTACCTGCTAGACGCTTGTTCACTCTACTCTTGAACACTCCCAAGTTATATAATAACGGGAAGACATACACTGGGAGTGAATTCCACGCCTTATTTGTACGTATAATAAATGTAGAAGTAAATCACTTCGTACTAATCCCGGGAATATCAACCACATAAGGGTGGAAGACCTTACGGCGTCTAGTCGTCCTCTGATGGAATGGGGACGGTGGACGGTAGAATTATGTGGCTAACATATATCCATATCAAGATATCTAATAGTCAGATATAGAGCTCAATATCTATATCCATTTTTTTTCGAACTGACTACTCTTTTGGCCTTACTGGCCTTCACAGCTTCGCCGGACCAAACCAAATATATCCATAATAAAAATATGTTAATATGAGGTTCAGTCTCGTCAAACGTACTCAACCGGCTATTAATGTTTTTGATTACGCTGAACCTTTGTTCAGTTGTGGAAATGTATACGATACAAAAGTAAGTAATATGCAGGTATCGAACCCACAAACTCTCAGATTAATAATAGAGCTTAATATAACGTGAAGACTATGTAGTTTGACTTGGGTTCACATCTTAAAACGCTAAATTAATAGAAAAATAATCAAACATGTAGATTACACGCAATATAAGAGTAGCTTTCAAAAATAATATAACATTTATTTAAACGATACATGTTAACTATACACCACGCTGCGGTACTCCGGTGAAGCTGTTAAGACTTTTTTTATATAATATAGGAGGCAAACGAACAGACGGGTCACCTGATGTTAAGCCATCACCGCCGTCCATAGACACTAGCAACACCAGGGGAGTCGCAAATGCGTTGCCAGACTGTCTTTTGGGGAAATGAGGGTTAAGGGGGTGGGGAGAGGAGTGGAGAAGGAAGGTGGGAAAGGGAGGGGGGATGGGTTTCTGTAGCTCTCACTGACCGAACGTAACAATGCAAGCACTGCTACTTCACGTCGGTTTTCTGTGAGAGGGTGGTACCCAGAGGAGCCGACCCATTCATACTGAAACAATAATGGTTTCATTGTGGCTCTACCACCTCAAAAAAGGTTGCTAGGTCAATTGCGTAGTCAGTTCGAGAAAAAACACCACGCTGATAATTAGTCTTTCCCCAAATCTTCGTAACATGCTAGCACACACGCACACACGTACTACCAGAGGTACAATGCTCGGACTAAGTAATATGCAATGTGGAGACCGCTAATAAAAGAAACACAGTGTAACGATATCCTATCTCCTTCTATCGCAAGTTAAATCCTAAAAATGTATATGTTTTTCTCTTTTCAATGTGTTTTTTCGTTTTATATTTCTCTTTTCTTATATCGAGTTTTAAATTATTAAACGATTAAACAAGTTTCACTTCAAAATTCATGTCATAATATTATTTGAGATTAAATAATGAAATAATGGTATGCTAAAAATAAAATCAAATTGAACAAATTCTATAATTAACTTATATTAATGATAGTTAACTTTATGTGAAATAAACATAATATCAAATTGGTAGAGCATTCTTTGAGTTTATCTAGCTAATTACTTAGTTTCATGCAAAATAACCGTGATCAAGCCTTGTCTTATTATTGTTCTTACTTTTACTTCCTAGTTTGCACTAATTAATATTATAAAAAATTACGATTACAAATATATGTATATAAATTTCTAAGATATACATGTTGGTAATGACATTTAAATTTCCATTTATATACTTGTATTTATCATGCCGATCACGTAATTTGGACTTCAAGTAACATTTTCTATTACAGGTTATCGGATGCTTAGAGACCTTGCTCTGCTTATATGGTATTTAACTATTTATGTATGACTCGCTCCTTATGTAACCGGTCCATTGAGGTCTTGCCTGTTTGAAGTATCAAGTGACGTATATGACTATTTTGTACTTTTGTTGTATTCAGAGATTTTTGATCTTTCCTATTCGACCTTCCAAAGATTTTACATTAAAAGTATAAAAAATAACTATATATTAATAATTAATTGCGCTATTGTGATATGTAATAACAATTGTTTTACATTTTTTTTATTTCACAATTCGTTGTTTTGTTACGTATTGCAATGTGTAAAATTGACACAATAATTAAATTAATAATCATTGTTCATATCGTGACTTTGAGTGCGAGGAATGTGAAGTGGCTTCATTTTCACACTTATTGGTTGTTGCATAATATAATAACGAATACTTAATGGTGAAATAACGACGCCTTCTACAATTTTTTATCGATTGCTTAAAAATAATGCATTACATTATTAGTCGTTAAATTATTTAAGATAATTTTAGGGTCTGTTTTGTGCAAATTGTGCTTTTTAAAACGCTGCACGGTATTACTTACAACAAATTATACACACTGTAAATTATATCAATACATATATATTTATTTTAATTAATAAAACAATTACCGTTTAATTAGACAATTAAAAAATTACATTAAGCATAATAAATTATGTTTACATTAACAATGTTTGCTATTTGAAAGGTATTTATTTTTTATTTTATAATAAAGTAACTAAAGGAAATTGTATAAAGCCAGCTAAGACTAGTCAACTAGAATTAATCCAATTCAAAGTAAGTAACAGATAAATTACCTACAATTATACCAAATACGCATTCCGTAAAGGTCATCGGTCGCCCGCGATCATGGCCTTGATACCAATTTCGTGCTTGCCGCTTATTCTAAGAATATCGCTACTGTTGAATATTATTTCTCGCTCTCATCGATTGTCGCTTACTTAGTATAAAAAAGATAGAGATATTAATCAAAATAGAGTAACGTGTAATCTACAATCAAGCCAGACGTGTATTAATGCAGAACAATTTCTGATTCATTAATTTTTACGGAATTAACAATAATAGCACTCACGGTAAGTTCTGAAAACGGATTCAAAGACTGCGGATATACTAAATGAACTTGCGTTATTCATAGATTGTCATAAGGATTTATCCAAGGTCTCTAAAGAGAGTATAGATAGTTTAAACTTTATTTTCTTCCTTTAACTTTGTCTGTGTTTGTGTCTTTATAAAGGATTATGTTAACTAGGAACTGTAGCTGGTTTTCTAAAATAAAAGAAGTCTAAATAATTTGTTATAATATCAGCTATCAACCATTGAATTGAACCGCTACAATCGCTCCAACTTTTTATTTCATATATTTGTTACAACAGCTCTTTATTTCATACATCTGTTAACGATGCTTGCAGTTTCATACATGCATGTTATAATTTGGGCTATTGTTATTTGTTTTAATTAATGGTTGATTTATAACGAAAACATTATTGTTTAAAACAAATACAATACAAAACAAAAAGGCGGTAGAGCCACGCTGAAACTATAACTGGTTTCAGTAGGAATGGGTCGGCACGACCGGGGTAGTACCGCCTTGAGCCTTCTCACAGAAAACCGATGTGAAGTAACAGTGCTTGCATTGTTGCGTTTCGTTTGGTCAGTGAGAGCGCCGGAGGCCTATCTACCCTCCTCTCCCCTGCCTTCTTCTCTCCCTATCTCCTTTCCCCCATTCCCCCAAAACACAGGCTGGCAACGCACTTGCGACTTCCCTGGTGTTGCTAGTGTCTAAGGACGGTGGTTATCGCTTAACATCAGGTGACCCACCTGTTCGTTTGTTTCTTATACGATATTAAAAAAATACCAATAAAGAACCAAGAAAACCTAAGTTAAACTTTGTTCTAAGACTTTGATATGATTGAATGATACATAAAGATCACATCTAGGTGTAAAGAGCAACATTTAAGGGGTGCTTTCAAGGTTAATCATTAACTGCTTATCTTCGGATCATCGCATGTTCGAACAAAGGGAAGCGGGGCGCGGGTTGATGTGGGGACATGGGCGGGACTGCGTGACACGGTGTGATTAATGGCTTTCCTTATCATTACGCCAGTTTCTTTTTGCGTAAATAACCTGATGTTGAGTGTATATTTTTTGTTTTTCTCTAGAAAATAAGGTCAAATATTAATCACCTATTTTTTAATTGATTTAGAACGAGAATCGACGAATTAGTATCCTGTAAAATTATTACTGGCGACTAACCAGTCACGCTGTATTATAAACAACAGTACAAAATTTTAGAGGAACTAAAGGATTTAATCTCATGAATAGACTTATTATTCAATTTTATATCAACATAGCTTCAAAAAAGTTCATATATAATGAAAATTTATTTTGTTAATAATTTTTACCCAATTATTTTTCTTTAAACTAATAACGTTTTAATGAAAATGAAGAGATCATGAAATAAAATCTTCTACAAAAATATATCTTTCATTATACTTTGTATAAAAAATATTAAAGTAAAAAAAAACTCGACGTTAATCAAATGTATTGTTATAGACAAGTATAGGCATGGATGTTAAGAGTTTTTTATGGTCTGGTGTTTTTATTGTATAGTCTAAAAATATACAAGTACTCGAAGTAAAAAAATATGTATATAAAACCTTTTTTTTTTACGTGGGGTTATCCCTAACGGATACCCACCCTCCCTGGGGAGAGAGTGAGTTATGTCCGAGTCGCACGGACTAAAACCCCACGGTGTACGTCTTCTGCTATTGTTGGGGCGGCACGAGATCTCTATAGACTTCATCGTGCCGCCCCATTGGTGTGGCCCAGCGGCAGAAGTGCCGCCGCCGGGCCTCGTCTTGTAAGGAGACAGCCGGGTACACACCGGCCGTCTCCTCTCGTCTGCAGGACCTGTGCAATGGGGAGGTGGGGCCCCAGCCCCACCCGTCCCTAGGTCCGGCTACGGTGGCGGGAGGAGGCGGTCAAACTGCCGCCTCCTCCTGCCTGTCCTCCTTTGGCGGAGACGGCCGCTTAATGGGTCGTTCTCGCGGACCCTCTCCGCCGCCTCCTTCTGCGAGACGACTTCCTCGCAGAAGGAGGCAACTGCATTCCAGACGTCCTCGCTACCGAGCATGGCCGCGACCACGCTCGGCAGCGAGAGGTTCCCTCCTACCGCCGCAGCCAGAATGCGGCGTTGCTCCTCCCACGCAGCACATTCAGAAAGTGTGTGCTGCGCGGTGTCCAGTTCAACGCCGCACTCATGGCATACGGCGGTCGGCTCCCTGCGTGCTATCCGGTACAGGTACCAACCGAAGCACCCGTGCCCGGTCAGCACGTGCACCAGACGAAACGACAGGGAGCCCCATCGTCTATTGCACCATTGGGGCAGGACCGGGCGGACGGCGTCAATGGTATATCGACCATACTGCGCGTCCGCCAGATCCCGCCCCCACCTCTCCATTCTCAGCCCTCTCTCCACTTTCCTCCTTTCCTCTAGTTCCCCGGGAGCTAGAGGCTCTCCCATCTGTTTCTTAGCCGCCGTATAATCATATACGGCGGCAAGGACCTCCGCCTCCAGCTCCCAGGGAAGAGAGCCGGCCAGCACCATGGCCGCCGCAGAGGACACCGTCCGGTAACCCCGTATCACCCTCAACGCCACAGTACGCTGCGCGGCTCGCAGCGCACGGATATTGATGGCGTTGAGGGCGTCCACCCATAACGGTGCCCCGTAGGCGGCCATGGAACGCACCACCCCCATGTATAGGCGGCGACAGGCGGCACCCGGCCCCCCCGTATTGGGGAGGAGTCGTCCGAGCGCCGCCGCCACCCCAACTATGCGTGGTCCGAGCACCTTGAAATGGGGCTCGAACCGCCAGCGTCCGTCCAGGGTGAGGCCCAGATACTTCATCCGGGTCCCCACCCTGACACGGACTCTCTCCACATATATGTGGGCACCCGGAGGTGGCCCCTTTCGAGGCCCATGGAACATTAGGGCCTCGGTCTTCTCCAGGGCCACCTCGAGGCCCAGTGTCCTGATGCGTCCAACCACGAGGGTAACAGCCTCCGTGGCCAGACGCAATAAGTCTGCTAATTCCTCCCCTCGGGCTACGACTAGGGTGTCGTCCGCATAGCAAATGAGGCGCGCTCCAGAAGGGAGCGCGCCGCGGAGCACCCAGTCGTAGCCCATGTTCCACAAGAGTGGCCCTAACGCCGACCCCTGTGGAACCCCCCACGCCGTGTTGCGCCGGACCATCCGCCCTCTGGCGTCCACGAAGGCGACCTCTCTCCCCTCGAGGTACGCCTCCAACAGCCGCCGCAGATACAGGGGCACTCCGAAATACCGGAGCGCCTCCAGTATGACGCTGTGCGGCAGACTGTTGAAGGCGTTGGCGATGTCCAAGGACACCGCCAACATTCTTTCGCCCTCAGAGGTCGCCTCCGTGGAGACCTTTTTCAGGAGAGTCAGGGCGTCCAGCGTGGAACGCCCCGACCGGAAGCCGAACTGCGCCTCGGATAGGTTCGGCCCCACTTCCTCTAGGTGCCGGACAACCCGGGAGGCAACGATCCTTTCGAGCGCCTTCCCGGTGTCGTCCAGCAACACGAGGGGCCGGTACGCGGACGCGCAGTCCGGAGAGCGGCCCTCCTTCGCCATCAGGCACAGCCGCCCTGTTTTCCAGGACCTCGGGAACTGCCCGACCGCCAGACAGCGGCTGAACAGCTCCCGAGTCCACTCTCCCAGATGGTCCAGAGCAATGGCTAGCACCCGGCCCGGGATCCCGTCAGGGCCGGGTGCCTTGCGTCCCGCAGTGCGGAGGCGCTCAATCACCCTCTCCATCTTCCCCTCTGTAAAAGGGGGAGGGTCGATCAGCGCCTCCTGCACTGCCTGAGGAGGAGGCATGAGAGAAGGGACAAGCTCCGGAGGAAACAATCTATCATAATTGTGTTCTACATAATTTTTAGTGTCATCTGCACTAAAGAGTTTCGTGACTTCAATCATCACTGTAAACAGATAAAATGTCATGTTAATTTTTACTATCTTTTTTTAAATACATTATAGGAGACAAATGAACAGGCGAGTCACCAGATGTTAAATGATCACCGCCATCCATAGACGCTAGCAACACCCGGAGGGTTGCTAGTGCGTTGACAGCCTGTGTTTGGGGAGAAGGGAAGTGGGAACGGGAACGGAAGAGGGGTGGATTAGGAGGTAGGAGAGCAGAGGTGATCCTCCGACTCTCTCTTTTACTCAACGAAACGCAAGAATGCAAGCACATCGGTTTTCTGGGAGAGGGTGGTACTACCAGAGGTGAGCCCATTCATGTTGAAACCAGTAATAGCTTCAGCGTGGCTATAAAACCTACAGAATGTAAAAACCTAAACCTGCCTTAATTTCTCAACCGATTATCAAGAGATTTTGTATAGACGTTGTGAACGGGGAACAGAAAAAGTTATAAGATTAACATTCATCCAGCAAATCATTGTTCCCAAGGGAAAGGCCAAATATACGTTAACGCCAGTGAAGCCACGAGCAAAAACTAGTCATTATATAAATAGATAAGTTAAAACGTACAAATATAATAAGAAATCCATGTATTCGAATAATATAAAATGAAATAACATTACCTTTTCGTGTGTTGACAATAAGTTATTTGAAAGCCGTCTCTTTGCCCGAAATTTGTATATCTCCTGGTTGTGTATGCAGCCGAGCATATGTGACATAATCCACGTAGTGCTCGTATTTTTGTCACAATCACCTTGCTTTTATTCTTTGTGTGACAAATATTACATTTTGTTAACGTTTTGTGAAGCGTACATTTTATACGACCTTTTAATCTCAATTTTAGTTGAGCTTATTCAAAGGTTTTACAATTATTCTATTTTCTCTTTTTTATAACTGTAAATACATTTTATTCGATTACCTAAAATCATAATAACATTTCTTTTTTTCAGATAAAATACTGCATAATCATGATTTTAGATTAAGTCAAAATTGAGATTAGTTAAAAAAATAACAAATGTTTCATTAATAACATACAAATTACATTATCGGAGGAAGATTAAATTATAATGTTTTGTATATAACATACTGAAAAAATATATGTTCAGAAATTAAGCAGGATTTCTTTTGAATAAGCTGAAAATTTTAGTTCTTGTAAATATATCGATTTTATTTTAGAGGAAAAGACCAGAACTAGACTCGCTTATGCTAGGAATTAATAGCGAGTAAAAAATAAATGGATATAGCTTTAGGCTCTGAGGTAGATTGGAGAATGGTGTTTAGGACAATGATTTACGGATAGACTGGAGATACACAGGATGATAGTTTTTAATTACGTTACCTTACTACTTTATGTTATTTGGGTCTCGGTCGTCAACTCCAAAGTTGCTAAGCTGATATAATACGTGTTACTTCGTGAGAACGTAAAACGATGGAAAAAAGTTAAGTTAGTGCTTCTCTTTACGCACATAAACAAGGAAGTTCACTTTGTGTAAAAGAAAGGTTCCATATGAGGAGCACTTCAGGGTAATTCCATTTATTTTCTTAGAAATAAAACTTCCAACGTTTTTCTGAAAATGTGTATAACTTTATCATATTTTCGTGCCTGGCTAGAAAATGTTTGTATGACACTGAAATTTTCAACTAATTACTTGGGTATTTGTACTAAGATAATGAAGATAAGAGCGAATAGAACATTATCTGATACATTGTTATCTTGGTCTCCTTACTTCCTCTACCGACGAATTGAGATTAATTTACTACGTCACAGAGAAAACATGGAAACCGGTGGATAACAGCTCTCTATTAAGACGGGCGGGTGGGGAATAAGATAATTAATTATAATTTCTTTTTACACTCGTAGACGTGACCTCTCTTCAGTTCCGACTCCAGTAACGAATGGTTATAGCAATGGTCATTGCAAAGCGATTCATATCAATAACTGTAAGTTATTTTAAATTGGTTTTAAAGTCTGTTGTTTTTGAATAATGATTTGTCTAATCCAGAAGACACGTGTGCA
>JACEII010000027.1:5239943-5363999 GCA_014332785.1 Antheraea mylitta | reverse complement strand
ACAGAGAATCTTAAGATTGAGACCAATATAATTTCCTATTTATTTTGATTTATTTTATCCATACATATGTTTGTGTGTCGACTGTTTAAGTTTAGTTTAAGTTTAGACCGTAAAAACTGTGTTATTAATTTTATTTAGCTTCGACCCTCTGTTTTCCTCATTTTAATGTACATTTAAAGTGGTAACCTAACAACCATTTCTTCTGGATGCAAGGTACCCTGGACTCTTGATAATCAGTGAGCAAAGTTTCATGATGTTCAGTTGAGTAGCTAAAAGGGGAAAATGTAACAAACAAACTCACATACGCATTTATAAATTAGAATTAAAATTATTAATTTACCAAAAAAATCACGTCACAGTTTTTCTATTTATACCAACATTTATGCCGGAAGAATAATAAAAAATAATAAATTTATTAAATAGACTATCATTATTGAAATAATATTTATATTTAATATAAATTTAATTCCAAATTCAATATATATATAATAAGAATGTAAATTTACCGTGTGTGTACTTTTTCAATTATTGTAAAAAGATGTTTCGTGTGTCTTTGCATAAGAAATAAAATACATTTCAATTATTTTTAGAAATGTCTGTCTGTTTGTATGAACACGCATCACTAGTATAGTACTACGTTCACGATAAAATAATAAAGCATATCCTCGAGTAACATTTAGTCTTGGTTTCATTAAAATTGGTCCACTCTACAATCTATATATTAATACGTGAAGCAAAAAAATTGTACCCCTTTTTAACCTATTTTCCGTCAACGGTTGAACTTGAAATTTGGCATAGTTAAAGTTTATATGGCGGAGAAGTGCAGAAAGCTGTTTATTTTACATAAAATACATTAGAAGTACATTAAATTAATTAAAATATGCACTACTCACACTACTACTCGAATTTTACACAACATATGCACACATGTAAATAAAAAAGACATTTTGACAGCCGTCAATAATTACGAAGTTCGAAAGAGGTTGTGAAAGAGGTTGCTATGCTCGACTGTATGTATTTTTTAACTCTTACGTTCCAATTACCATTTTTCATCCTACATTCAACAATGATATTATAAAATATAACTATTATTGTAATGTTTATTATTTTTTATGGTTGACTCACTTCAAATGATGATTTAATAAAAAAACGAGCCAAATAATAATTTGTATAATCAAAATAAGGATTTTGTTCATAAAAGTAATCCATGACTTAGACCTCCGCGGTTACAACGTTGCAATTCAACCTCATGTAGCAACAAAAAAGAGTTTATTTTCAAAATCTAATGGTAGTATTAAAAACATCTTTGTATTGGATTCACCATTTGATTGTTTTGTGGATCCATTACTTTTCCAAACGATGATACTGGACATATCATTATTTCTCATAATGAACAGATTAAATTTAATTCAATATCACCCAGAAATACCACCCACCACCCATGGTGTCGTGTAAAATTAATTGAAAATTGTGTCATGGGTTGCGATAAATTTCTTTATTTTCGTAAAGCTATGTTTGCTTAAAATTTAAGAGCTTTACCGCGTGGTTTTTGTTTCAAATTTATAATTAATTCTAATTTTCATTTACACATAGATTTTTTTTTAATGTTTATATAATTAAAGATTATAGCAAATAACTGAGTAGCCATGATGAAAACATTTGATTATAGAAGTATATATACCCTTTGACAAAAGAACCCTAATAAGGTTCAAAATTTAAAAAATCAATTCACTATAGTCGAATGTCGACCACTGGGCACCCACTAGTTTTAATTACGACGCGACTTAAGAACGAGAGAATGGTAAATAAGTAAATGGACTTAATAAATGTTTTTACTAGTCACTGTTTTTTTACATTAGATTCCACGCTAACGTAGTCGCGGGCACAGCTAGTATTCAATATTTTTATATAAAAATTTAATCTTCTGGTAATACGTGGTTCTAATATTTTTTCTGTTGTGTAACTGTATATTTATGGCGTGAAGTTAGAAATTTCGAGAAGTAATAAAACTAAGAGAAAAATAAATCATGATTTGTACACTCGAAAACTTTCAATTCAATGACGACGAAAATAAAAACAGTAAGCTGGTAGTCATATTCTGGTTCAGACGCTGTATGTCCGGTGCGGGAAATAGAGACGTACGGTATGTATATCTCCTTAGGAGTGGACAACACATTTCGGAGAAGACGTAATGTCGATTAAGCAATCCCTGCTTCCCCATCCAAAAGGTGTAAGAAGGTACCATGGGGTTCTATTCCGTGATACTCGGGTATATTTATCCTCTAATGCCCGGCGGGACATATAGCATTTACGGATTTTCTCATAAAAAAAAATTAAAAACAAATAAAATGGTATCTTATAGATCATACAATTAACAACTTTACTCGAAAATGTCTCTACAGAAGGTTAATAATCACTTTCATCTATATTATTGTTATCGTTATGAATATCTCTGTTTACTAGCAGTATGCATACTTTCATACTTTGCATAAGTATTCATTTCTTAACTTAAATGTGTTAATTAATCTTCTTAATATTTCCTTAAAATAAATATCAGGACACAATATCTCATACGTACTTTTTAATTCCAAATAAATATGGTAAGTCAATTGTATATATGATGTATATACATTTGTTACACACAGACAGTGCTGATAATTATTCTCTTCACATAAAAATGATTCTGAGAACTCCTTGGTGCAGTAGTGGGGCTTCCTATCAGTACGCAAAAAAAAATATTAGAATATGAAGGTAGATCTCGCGGCCGCGGTCAAAACAAAAATAACTTAGATGGAAATCGGATGCTTCGACTAAACCCAGTTCGAATCCTAGTGACAGCAAAAATAATCTTTTTTGTTTTTTTTTTTCTTTATATATAAAATGCTAATTGTGTGAGGCAAACCTAACAGTTTATTTTAATTTAAAACTCAAAAAAAAAATCATTAGAGAACATTCTCGAGTACGCAATGGGTAGATTAAAAATAACAAACACCATTTGATCGCATTGAAAATATACTTCAAATTATGTCAGTAACTAAATAAGTATAACAAAAGGATTCTCGAATAATTCGCCGTACAATGTATAAGAAACGACATATAAAATTAACTCGAAGTGATTTTATCTATTTTAATTAAGTTCATGTAAAACAAGGACAGCACGCGAGCTTTCCGTGTCACAATTTGTTCTATTTAAAAACGGTGTTTCGCGATAGGAGTGCTTACATTATAAATAATGTCATGTTGTTTTTGTGAGTTGAGTTGACTTGATTAAAACTTGGTTATTAGAGTTGTCTTTTATTTGTCAAGGTCTGGTTATTAACCAGTTCTTTAAATTAAATTTTACATGTTACGTGTGTGAAGATAATTTTCGCCAAATATATTCAATTTATTACATTGTGTAGTTATACAAATATTTATTTACTCTTTATTTTGTTTAATAACATATTGGTATTTAACTATTACTATGACTAGCCTCTGCCCGCGACTTCGTCCCATTTGAGTAGTTACTTTGGGCTAATGCTAACACGCAGTGGAAGCTCTCAAGAGGAAAAAGACCTCGATTTCGAAACATTCTTCCTTGTATAATATTAGTATAGATAATAATAATCAAGATGAGATAATTATGAGTTTAAATTTTGGAGGTACAGTATCTTCGTGTCTACAAAATTTCTTTTTTTTTATATCATAGAAGGCAAACGAACAGGTGGTTCATCTGATGGTAAGTGATCATCATTGTCCATAGACACTTGCAACACCAGGGGAGTCGCAAGTGCGTTGTTAGCCTATGTTGGGGGAGGGGCGGGGAAGGAAGAAAAGAGGAGAGGGGGAAGGTGAGGAGAGGTGGGCCTCCGGCGATCTCACTGACCGAACGAAACGCAACAATGCAAGCACTGTAACTTAACGTCGGTGTTTCTGTAAGTAGGGTGGTACTACATCGGGCGAACCGACTCATTCGTGCTCTAGCCAGTAATAGCATCAGTGTGGCTCTACCACCTAGTTTTTAAAGTCCCTTGAGATTGAATATAATTTTAATGTTTAAAAGCAGTAATTAGCATTTATATGTCTATACCCTATTAATTTTGGAATGATGGATACTTTCATCACTTTAAGTGAAGTTATTGTTGTCAATTCGTTAATTCGTTATTTTATTAGTGTATGGGTACATTTAAATGATTTTGAAATATATAACTCATAATTTAATTTTCAATACATAATTATACAACACATAATCGTTATGTAGTAATAATTATATATTTTTCTTCCGTTTTTAAGAATATTATTGGTAATTTTGATTATCTATACTAATATTATAAAGAGGTGAAGTTTGTGAGTTTGTGCTGTTGTGACGTTGTAGGAGGTAATCTCAGGAACTACTGGTCCGTTTTGAAAAATTCTTTCAATGTTATATAGCTCATTTAATGGATGTTATATCATCACACTAAAACCAATAGGAGCAGAGTACCAATGAAGAATGTTTAAAAATTGGGGTTCTTTTTCCTCTTCAGAGCTTTCGCTGCGTGTTAGCGTTAACCCAAGGTATAATTTCCACGAGAACGAAGTCGCGGGTAGAGGCTATTTGGTTATAATTACAGAATTCAATTTTTTTCCCGTGTACTAACTATATGTATCTACATCACACTAGGATCAAGCAATTAATATAAGCAAACAAATAAAATAGTACAATATAGTAATATAGTGATTTTTTTTCAGATTTCCAGAATTCCATGTAAATTAAGGTGAAAATTACATTATGCATGATTAGACAAGTCAAGCTTAAATTTCCAATTATCCGATATATCTATGGGATATAACGTCTGAAGACGCAATTCTGTCGCTTAAGAGATTCCCGAAATATTGATTTACCCTCCTACGGTCCTTGATACACAAATGGAATAAATTGGAATATTAATTTCGCATAACAATGGTACCAAACAAATTAAAGTGTGCCAGATGTCTTGCGCAGATTCCCCCCTATTTCCATTTATTTATATTCGCTGATTTATTTTAATTGATGTCATTTTCTATTCCCCGTTGTTCAGGTTCTTCGCTTTTGTGCTTCTTATATGAAAATCCTTATAAAACTTTAAGAATGTAGGACTTTTAAGAAATTTATCCTAAGATGTCGACGTTTTTGAATAACAATTTAAAAAGTAGTTAATATTTGAAATATCTGTTGTAACTTTTTTTAAGATTTATGAATTAGATTTTTTACAATAAGGGCTTAATACCTAGGTATAAAAGGAATTACAAAAATTATCACGTATATATCTAATACCTTTAAACGAGCAATTCTTGTATATTATTATATATTTAGGATTTCAGAAACGGCATCAGCGATTTCCGTGAAACTTAGTATGTAGGTGGTTTTGGGGACGATAAATCGATCTAGCTAGATTTCATTTATAGAAAACTTTTTATCTGAGTTGTCAGGCAATGTAAAAATATAGCTAGAATATAAACGCCGCTATCAAAACAAAAATAGCTCAGATGGAAATCGATTGCTTTGAAAATCCGTCTAATTCCCGTTCGAATCCGAGTGACAACAAAAGAGATACCCTTTTAAATATTCTTTTTTGGCAGAAAAAAAAGTGCTAATTTTGTGAGGCAAACCTAACAGTTTATCGTGATTTAAAAATGTTTTTCAAAGAACCGAGCAAGCTCGGTTGTCCATGTATTGTATACTATATGTCATGTTAATTACGAATAATCTTAGTAAATTTTAAAGACAATTGATCTAAAAGTTTTCGTTAATTGGAATTTAGCTAATTAATGCAAAAAGCGAACAAGATAATATTAAAGGTAAACAAGACAATTCTAAAATATCATCGGTTGCCAGTTCGTCTATACTTTGGTACTGCTTAAACTTCTAGATAGTTCTGTAGAAGCTGGCGCAGGCGCTGCTTCAGCGGAAGATATACTGTATAGATATTGTGCAACTGTATGCAGCTCTTGTTAGGGCCCACATAGTTGAAGTCAAAACTCTAGGTCTGTCAATCTTTAAGGAATTCACTGGTCGATTCATCATATATTACCTATTTGCTACTTTGTGACATAAAAAAACCCCACAAATGTGTGCAAATAATTAATGAAAAAAAAATGCTGTAAAATATACCGGCATATACAAATTAACTGCACAGTCAGTTTGTGGCATTGCTTTTATAGGGTTTACACACGTATATACAAGGAATGTGAAATATTTTTTTAGTGATTAACATGTTAAACTTATGCATTATTCAGGATGAAAAATAAGAGCTGTATTTGTGGAATAAAGCACATTTTTTGTTGTGCTACGCTATGATTACAGTGTGACTGATGGTAAGTATCGTACCGTCGAAAAACAATGGTATTAAAAAAAATCAACAATCTATCGGCAATCGTGGAAACTAAAAGTGAGTCATTGTGACTAATTTCTGGATAAATTCTACTTTATCACGAAATTGGAGACGTCTAGACGCACTAGTATGACGGGTATTACATCTGGTGTATGTTAGTCGCAATACAGTCAACCATAATGGCCACGTCCCATCACGACGCAATATCTAACGTTTGGAAGTGACCATGGCCTTGTGATTACCGCGTTTGGAGGCCTCGTCGATCAACAGTAGCATCCTTGCCAATGAAAACGATGAAGGAAAGATCGAGATGAAGTCATAACATGGTGCTAGGTACATGCTCGCAGGAAGCCAACCGCCGCATGCCGTGAGTGCGGCGCTGACGAAGACACCGCGCAGTACACTTTGTCTAAGTGTACCCGCCACTGTAGCCAGACCTGAGGGAATGGGCCGGGGGTCCCATCTCCTCATTTTTTTATATCATACTAGGCAAACGAATAGGTGGGTCACCTGATGTTAAGTGATCACCACCGTTCATAGACATTTGCAACGCCAGGAGAGTTGCAAGTGCGCTGCCAGCCTATGTTGGGGTATGGGGGAGGAAGGGAAGAGGAGACGGGGAAGGTGAGGAAAGGTGGGCCTCTGGCGTTCTCACTGACCGAACGAAACGCAACAATGCAAGCACTATTACTTCACGTCGGTTTTCTGTGAGAGGGTGGTACTACCCCGGTCGAGCCGACCCATCCATGCTGAAGTCAGTAATAGGTTCAGCGTGGCTCTACCACCTACACCTACAACTTCATTGCACAGGTACGCCAGTCGAGGGGAGGCAGCTGGTGTGTACCCAGTCTGCCTCTCTATAGGTAGGAGCTTGGCGGTTACCTCCCGCCGTATAAAAAATATAAAAGTGTAGATCGATCCCTTGCCGCTTCAACAATTACAGTCTCTCCGTATACCTAGGGGTTTTAGTCCGTGCAAGTCGTACATAACCCACACTCTCCTCGGGAGGGTGGCATATCCCTGAGAGATTTTCTCACGTAAAAAAAAACGGCTTTTTTGAGCCCATCTGGCTAGCAATCACCCTCAAGTTAAATATCTGTCTCCAATCACCTATAGGTGTGTTCCGGCAGGTGCATTTGTGAGCCAGATCCTATATCGGAATATAAATAATGAAAATAACTTATTTATAAACGATTTTATTATTTCTATTTACACTGTAAATTGAGTTACAACAGTAACAATCAATTTACTCTACATTATACTGTTATAATAATCAGAATTATTATTCTCGCTCGTAAAATTTTAAATAGCTAATTATTTTAATTGAAGTTTTAGTCGAATTACAAAATATGAACATAAAACTAGTCAAGGTAATGAGATAATAAATATGAAGAAAATTATATTATAACAGTCGGTTATAAAAGTATTACGTGGTACAGTTAAAAAATATTAGGATTATTTAGTCCAAATTATTTGTTGTTAACTAACGGATACGCGAAATACCAGATTATATAATTTCAATATTGCGTAGGGACTACAAATTTGTTTACTGTACAATCCTGTTCACCATTTGCACTACGGTGCACACCCGATTAGGCCTCCCACGGCAGCGGCTCAAGCCTAGGTTCGATCCCTCGGTAGGGAGCCCTTGAGTGCGTTGCTTGCGCGATACGGTGACACACAAATATACATCACCGCTACAACACTACACGATCACCCCCACACACGTGCACGCCTACACGCTTACACATGAAAGTGGAAGGGTTTACTTTTTTTTCACCTTATCGAACTGAAAATCTCTCAATTTTCCGATAACAAATATATGGCGGAGTTGTTGAGGCGTGTATGCTTGGTACACATATACGTTTCAACAACTCATACACATATGAATAGTTAGCTAGGTTAGCTAAGATAGGTCGCGATTTTGCATACAACAGGCAACAGCCAAGCCGAGGTGTGCCGTGCACCCTTGAGCTTGTTGCCAAAATAAAATCGGCTGAGTGCCCTAAGCGCTCGCCTTAGTAGTCCGGTGAAGATGTTAAGACATTGCTGGCTACATAGCGTAGTCATTTCGAAAAAAAAAAAACGAATTACGGTAGAATGAAGCACTTTGTTTTTTATTTATTCGTATGACTGATAAAATCCCTCTTTTATTATCGTCGATTTGATTACTCCGTTTGTCGCTGCGAGATTCAATTTATATGTAACAGTGAACTGGCGAAAAATTTCTTACTCTTTAGTACCACCCAGGGAGTACGTACAAACATATTCACAAGTTACGTTAAAATGGGGTCTAATAAGTGGACATCCATAATGCTGCTAGTAAAAAGAAAAAAAATTACACCCATACCTGATATTTTTCTACTGAACGATTATTGTATCAGGAGAGCAGAAATTAAAAAAAGTTAAATTTTACGAGAATGAGACGTTCACTAGAACTAGGTGACTAATAGTATACGACGAGAAAGTGCGAGAGATTAGTGTTAACAATGTGGAAATGGATGGCGATATCGCTAGTCGCATTTTTGAGCATTGGTTTTAACTAGCTCACATTTGCGATTTCATCTGAGTTGTTTATTAGATTAGATATATTATTAAATATTTCATGTACAGAGAAAAAAAAACTAAAATAAACTTTACATACAAAATTATAAACAATATGGTCTGTTTGCCTCCCCTTTCCTGGACATGTGCACCACATTGCTTACTCCAATTCACATATCGCCCGAGGCGAGATTGCGTTATCCTTTTTTTGCAAGTCTAGCGTAATCGAACCAAAGCGAGACAAAAAGAGCTAGATGGTAAACATTCAGCGAGCGCGGTGCATTTAAAACGTAACCTTTTTAAAGTAAGTATTCAATACGTATTTAACTTTTTTGTAATAACACCGCAAATGTCTAAGAAATAATAGCGCCTTATCCAGGCTTCCATGGAAAGAAAATAAAATGAACAGTTATTTAGATATTAAGTGAAAAGAGCCTGCGGGCGATGGATGCGGGCACGTCCGTCGCCCTGGCAGTTATTCTGCACAGGCTCGTGTGGTTGAGGCGCATTGTGCCGATGCGTCTCCTACGATCGTCGGGGAGGGCAACTCTCGGCCTCCCCTGAGGGGTCTACCATTCTGACCTCTCCACCGCGACGAGAGCTCTGAAGAGGGGTCGTCACCTGCTGGGGAGTAGACGCAATGTTAGTCGGCAATTCCTGCTCCTCAGCCTATAGGTGAATGAGGGCACTATGGGGTTTTAGTCCGTGCAAGACGGACATAGCCCACCCTTAGCTGCCCGGCTAGGGTGGGTATCCGTAGGGATATTTCCCCATTAAAAAAAAATGTTATTAAGTGAAAGTATATTATTAATACATACCGAGTAAGCATGCCAAACAGACTTTTTCCACGATAACTCCTTTGAATATTATTATGAATTTCTTGCTTCAGTAACCGAGAGTTGTTTAACCTATTTACATTTTTATGATGTTCTCGTCCAATAACGTTGTTATTGTTAATGCAAATAACTTGTAAAAAATAATTTTACAATATAAACAGAATGATTGGATAAATATTTCTTAAACACAGCTCTTGTTATGAACAGAATTGCACTACGATAAACTTCTTCGATAAGAAAACACAACATAGCTTACGCCATTATGGGAAGATGTTGCTGCTTATAATTTGGATAATTTTTGGTAAGGAATTAGTAGCTCCGAATTATCTTCTACAAACAAAAAAAAATCTTTTTTCATTAAAAACTAACTTGGCCTTATTTTTTAGAAGCACGGCAAAGTGACTGCATTATGCCTGATGGTAAGCACAGTGCAATCCAAAAACAACGGCGACTGCTAAGAGATACGCCATTCTTCATCGGTTGCCGCTATCATGCCGGTCTGCGTAAATGCCTCTTCAAGTTTCTTCTCTGTCTTCTTTTTTTTCTTTTTCCATCTTAGACGACTAATCCTCTTTGTTGAAGACTAGTTTTTACCCGCGACTTCGCGTTTATAGATATTTGACATATTCTTCTAGAAGTCCTTTTTCTGGATTAAAGGGACGCTTTGTCCTTGTCAATACCTATGACAACGTGTATTGTAGAGTTTCATGATAGTTGGTCAAGTAGTAGTGAAAAGGTAATAAATATTAAAAAAAAAAATTGATGGAATGTTTTTCGCAGTTTATGTTCAGGAGTAAAACAAATCATAGATGATTGTGTTTAATCACATTCGAATTCAGAGGAGATAAGGTATCAATCACCTCAGTAAATTATAAAATACAGTTTTACTGAATTTGTTCGCACTTGGTAGTTGTGCGATATTCACGTATGGAATAATATGAAATATAATAAAAATATGGAGATGCCCAGCTTCGAACTACACCCGTGTATCCAACGTTTGCATTTTATTTGTAAATTGCTTATATCCATCAATATCTGGATGCTAACGGCTCTTCATAGATACAAATAACAATCATATATACTAATATTATAAAGAGAAGGAAATACTTTTTTGTGGATTTGCAAAGTAAGTCGGAGACATAACTGCCGAAAGAAAATGTTTCTTACGAAAGCTGATTTAACGATGAGATTAACGATATGATTGAGTGAGTTTTGGAGAAAAGTTGTAGAGCTTGATACTTTTATATTTAAGTTACAAAAAGTAGTTTTTTATAAATGTTTACTGCTCAACGAAGTAGGCACGGGACAGTTAGTTTATTATAAAATTACGTTAAGAATCTAGATTTTGTTTAAATTTAGTGAACAGCCTTGAAGGGGGTTGACTATGCGTCAGAGTTGTGCGGCATTAAGCTGACATAAGCATTATATTTGGGTCCTTCTCGATTATGTGTGAAGTATGTTGAGCGACCAATACCTACATCTTCAACTCCAGATATTCTGGTTGGTTAATAAACAGTCTTTTTAGTTTTATAATATTTGCGTAGATGTAAGAAACTTAAAGAGTTTATAATAGTATTTACTCCACAATCGAAGGTGTGATCTTTATGTCGAATATAAATAAGCATTAACTGCGAATTTCTTAGGATAGCTGTAAAATTATGAACGCATTTCTTATCTTACAATAATTAATATAAACCGTTGAATTTGTTTTATTATTTTTAATTATAAAATGTGATGAGGAATAAGTATTTTGTAGTCCGGTGATTCTGTTAAGACCTTGCTAGACCAATAGCGTATTAAATTCGAGAAAAAAAAATTTAATTCGATTATTGGTTTTGTCGAAAAAAATTATCATAGCAATTTCCAATCTGTAGTCTAGGTTTTAGTTTTATCACTAAAAAGGTTAATCGAAGACACATAAACGAATTACTATTTAAAAAAATATTTTTTTAGTATCCCTGAATTTTTAAAACTTAAGAGCGAAGAGATTCGAAAAGAAAAATCTTGTGCTCATCTCTGGCGTATCTAAAGTACGAATTAGGTGATGAAATACTGTGTACTTAAAATACCAGTACCTGGTCGACCGAGCCCAGCTCGGTTCTTTAAAGAACATTTTTAAACCAAAATAAACTTAGGCTTGCTTCACAAAACTATCATTAAAAAAAATTAAGAAAATATACCCCTTTTGCTGTCACTCGATTTCCATCTGAGCTATTTTTGTTTTAACAGCGTCGGCGAAATTTACCTATATATTCTAGCTATATTTTTTCATTGCCAGAAAACTCAGTTAAAAAAAGTTTTCTATGAATGGAATCTAGCTAGATCGATTTATCTTCCCCGAAACCACCTACATATTAAGTTTCAATGAAACAGATCACGCCGTTTCCGAGATCCTGAATATATACAAATATAAAAATATACAAGAATTGCTCGTTTAAAGGTATTAGAAGATATATACTAGGATATAAACTCAAATTTCAAATAGAGTGCAAACGGCGCGTAATGCGTACTATTGAAAATTTCTTATTCAGTTATTTCTTGAGAAGTGTTTGGAATTTCCTTTCGGGTGGAAGTTTTAAGCCGGCAGTAAATTATTCCATCGACAGGTGAGGGTTGTGAAGGCAAGATTTACGCCCACGGGCACAGTGGGCCTTCCTTTGATAAGATGTATATTACCTGGCGGATAATGTTTCCTGCAAGTGTCCGGCGGGGATTGACCTGCTTCTGGAAAGTTCTGAGTGGTAATAAATTGGAAAACTCACTTATCGCCTATTCGATTTCTTTTAAATTTATTGGTCGTTGGGATTCAGTTTATTTTCAATACAATATTATTAATAAATATTGAACAAAATTGGTTTATACCAGTTTCCTTGGTAAGGTTTTTTTTTTTTTCGAAATGTCTACGCTATTGACCCAGCAAGGTCTTAACAGCTTCACCGGACTACTAAGGCGAGCGCTTAAGGGACTCAGCCGATTTCATTATGGCAACCAGCTCAAGGGTGCACGGCACACCTCGGTTTGGCTGTTGCCTGTTGCATGCAAAATCGCGACCTATCTCAGCTAACCTAGCTAACTATTCATATGTGTATGAGTTGTTGAAACGTATATGTGTACCAAGCATACACGCCTCAAAAACTCCTCCATATATTTATTATCGGAAAATTGAGAGTTTTTCAGTTCGATAAGGGAAAAAAGTAAACCCTTCCACTTTCATGTGTAAGCATGTAGGCGTGCACGTGTGTGGGGTTGATCATGTAGTGTTGTAGCGGTGATGTATATTTGTGTGTCACCGTATCGCGCAAGCAACGCACTCAAGGGCTCCCTACCGAGGGATCGAACCTAGGCTTGAGCCGCTGCCGTGGGAGGCCGAAAGATATATCTTTTGTTGTCATCACTCGGATTCGAACTGGGGTTACCTTGGTTTAGACACATTAGAATAATCTAATTATTTCTTTATTATGCATTTTATATTAATTATCATCACATATTAGAAACAGCATTACCTCTCCGACTGTCTATTTACCCGTTAATATACTTAGATTCGTGGAATACTCTTTATCAAAGAAGAATTCTATGGCCATGTTTCAGTATAAATTTATACTCTTTCAATGTTCATTCAGTAAGTAACTAGATTAATACTTATATGCTCAATAAATTACAACTTATTTTTCATCTTCCTATACCTTAATTTACTTTCATCAAGGGAAATAATTTGGTACTATCACTGTTTTTCAACGTTGTTTTGAAGACACAAGAGTAGTAAATAGTAAATTTATAACTAAAAAATACTGCGTAATGCTATTTAGCAGTAATAAAAAAATATATGAACTCAAATTTTGTAGTCCACATGAGTATATGTGTGCATAGCTAGTATATTGTGAGTTAGGATATGACTATATTCTTAAGCATTAAATAACTCTGTGGTTGATAACAGTTTACGTGGTAAATCTATAATCGGGGTGTACGGGGTATACTGTGTTCAAACCATTATCTGTGTACTTGGTCTCGGGATGGAAGCATATATAATGAGACGCCAGATGTGCTAGTGTGGGCATCTGTTACGAATGTCTGATAGGAAGGAGAAAGGCGGAACGCATCTTCTTTCCCGAATTACACTATGATAGTCGGAAAGTAGAGGACGATTTGTACGTTTTAAAGATACAAGAAGAGACATAAATGGACCTGACATTGAACTTTCTCGTCATTATTAGATGGAAGTAATTTGTTCAGTGGAGGTTACACGTTTTCGAGAGTTAATAGATGCATAACAAAGTATAAGTATGAACACTTCAGAAATAGACAGTTTTCAAAAACAAAACAACTATGCAACAATACTTCGGAGTGTACTTCTTACGCTCGTAAATTTGCAGCTAAAATCGGCCACTTTAGTAATTTACGGGATAAACACCCCAAACCCTAAGCATGGCTGTTATTGCCGAATTTTTTTTTTCTCAGACTGCCTACGTTATTGGCCTTTATTTTATGGCCTTTACACCTTCACCGGACTACTAAGGCGAGCGCTTAAGGCTCTCAGCCGATTATATTGGCAACCAGCTCAAGGGTGCACGGCACACCTCGGCTCGGCTGTTGCCCGTTGCATGCAAAGCTGCAGTTGTAGCAGTGATGTATTGGTGTGTCACCGTATCGCGCAAGCAACGTACTCAAGGGCTCCCTACCGAGGGATAGAACCTAGGCTTGAGCCGCTGCCGTGGGAGGCCTAATCGGGTGTGTGGGAGCGAAGTTAACTCCCAGACCGTGGCGGCGCGATCTGTGGTTATGCGGGCGTGGACGTGAGCACGCTGTGTTTCGAGGGACAGGCTGGTACTGATCGTTCGCTGACGTGATATCATCGGGAGGATCGGTAAAAATGTGTCGCGGACGTCTTCTATATCGCCCAGCGTTGGGTATGGGTTCGTAGTTTGCGGCGGATACCACTAACGGACTGGAATGAATCGCGGCTCGCTCGAAATAACTACTCGTAAGTGATTTTATATACGCCCAGATGGACGGCATCTCCAGGTCCCTGTGGAGATCCGCCTTCCGGACGTACCAAGGAGCACCGGTGGTTTTTCGCAGAACCCGGGTCTGCAAAACCTGAAGTATATCGAGATTATTCGCGTGGTCGAAGACCGGACGACTATATGCCATTATCGGACGGATACAATTCTTATATATTGTGAACTTATGTCTGAGGGACAGTTTGCTCTTCTAACAGAGTAAATAATGGAGGCGACCAAAGACCATTGCGGCGTTGTCTCGCACTCTCTTAATATGTGGCTCAAACGTTAAATGATTGTCTAATGTGACGCCGAGATACTTGACCTCGGTGGTCCAAGGTATCTCGGAATCGTATAGCCTTATGGGCTTTAACTTGTTATCGCGAGTTCTAGGATCGAAGAGTATCACGGCACTCTTTTCGGGGTTGATAGCGACATCGAAGAAACTAATCACCAAGTGTGCTAACGGCTTCTTCGATGCGATTCCTGAGGACATCCGGCCGCCAGCCAGAGGCGTAGATGACTGTATCATCAGCATAACAACCTACTTCGACTCCCGGGAGCTTATGTAGGTCGCTGATGAACAGGTTGAAGAGGGTGGGCGCGAGTATTGAGCGTTGCGGCACACCTGAGCGTATCGGACAGGGCGATGAGAGTTCGCCGTCTACTCTAAAACGGAAGGTTCTATCGGCGAGGTAATCACGGATAATGTGAACTAACCTATCGGGTATACCGGCTTGACTGAGCTTGTATATGAGCCCTTTGTGCCAGACCTTGTCGAAGGCCTTGGCGACATCGAAAAGGACTGCTATTGTACGTTTTGGATTAGTGTTTTTCACGGGCGGATCCGGATTCGGATGCGGATCTTTATTGAAATTCGAAAAGATGTACTCCGTGAGCCGGAGTACCTGATCTGTACAGGAATGTTTGGCGTGAAAACCAAACTGCTCAGGTGGTATTAAACTACGGTCGGTAATCGTAACCTGTAGACGGTTCAAAAGGAGCCGCTAAGGTATCTAACAAACTGATGGGGCGATAGCTATCGGGAAGCGTAGCTTTCTTGCCGGGCTTGTGAATTCCTATCACTACGGCCTTCTTCCAGCCGGCTGGAAAATGACCCTGGGACATGGCCGCATTGAAGATGCAGACCAATAGAGCTATGATGCGGTCAGGAAGGAGCTTCAGAACCTCGTTCCTGATCCCATCGGGACCTGGGGACTTCCTAGACTTGAGACGCTTAATGG
The DNA here is from genome assembly GCA_014332785.1 of Antheraea mylitta. Lineage (NCBI taxonomy): Eukaryota > Metazoa > Arthropoda > Insecta > Lepidoptera > Saturniidae > Antheraea > Antheraea mylitta. Next base: position 5,348,046 of record JACEII010000027.1, on the reverse strand, counting down.
CAGCCGAAACTTCATCAAATGTGATCGGGGTTAGGGTATCCACCGGAGGAGATGCGAGTGCATGCTCTACGGCTGAATCTATTGACTCGATATTGGAAGGGTCAGATGACGTTCCCGCTATTGAGGTCCGCCGCTATAATGACTGAGTCACCTAAGTTAAATAGCACCTGCAGATCGGATTTAAGTAACTCTTTATTCGGTGATAGGTACGTGGAGACAAGAATAATATCAGAGTGGCCCGTCATACCTACATGGCACATTGACACTTCCATATAGTAAGTGCAGGCGGATCTAACGGCATGCAATACGTTATTATACAATTTGACATGTCATCATAATGACAAATTTATATTTTTTGATGTTAATAAATTTATTAACAACTTTATATTAACGCGGGAAAGTATGTTTCTTCCCAAAAAGTATAAGCGTGACATAGCTACATTGATAGCTTATAATGTAAGTAGGTTAAGTGACTCAGCAGTATAATATAGTTCACCTAATGATACTGTGATAAAAATTTTAAACTAGTTAATAAGACAAAGGAGAAGTTTACTGTTACGTTATACCACCAAAATATTAATCGCTTCTCCGGCAAAATATTAGACATAGAATTGTTTTTAAATAGAGAGAATTTAGACATATTATGCTTTACAGAAACATGGCCTAAACCGAACAAGATGCAGTTCGATATACCCGATTTTTCGGTTGCCAGTGTATTTAACAGAACAATCACTGTCGGTGGTGGTTGTCTTATATTATTGAAAAATAATTTAAAATATAAAGATAGAAAAGATATATGTGGTCTTTCGATAGATCGTATCTGTGAAGTGGCTTGTGCAGAGATGGATAAATTAATTATTCTTTGTGTTTATAGACCTCCATCACAAATATTTGTCAATTCCTCCAAAAAATGGAGGAAATTTTAATAAGAATTTTGAATAGTAATAAGCGAGTTTTGGTCTGTGGTGACTTTAATATAGATATCTTAAGTATGTCGCCAGAAGTTACTATGTTCACATCTTTATTTAAGTCGTTTAACCTGGATCCTCTTTTTAATGAGCCGACCAGATGTACGTTTCAATATTATCATCATGCATTCATCATGCACCAAACAGAGACCCGGGGATGGAAAAAGGAGAAAGGGAGGGTGGGATTTCGACACCTGGACTAGACTAGGCGACCTCGCCAAGGCCTAGCTACCCAGGCCCGTCTACCTTTGCAGTAGGCCGCGGGGCCTACGGCGAGCGGGCAGGGCGCTCCAACCCACTTCGTTGAGCACCGTGAGGTTTCCGCAGGTTGGCCAGACGACTTGGACTCCTTCGGTAGCCCGGATTTGCACTGAAAAGTGCAGTTCGATACGCTCTAAAATGGAGCGCCCACGATTGACGTCAGTATTCGTCACTGAAGCCGGACAGAAACGCGGCGAACTCAAAAGTGACTACGCGTACGCGAACGGTGCACGAAGCACGGAGCACGCAGCCGAAGATCGATCGAAAAAACTCGCGACAAAACTTCGGAAAAATAAAGGTCACTTTTGATAATCGGAGCGCACGTCTGACTCGTGCGGCGACACGAATCGGAGACGTTATTGCCGAAATCAACTATGAAAATTATATATAGACGCTGTCCGATTCTACGCTTGATGATGTGTGTGGTTATGAAAGGTAGTGTGGATCAATATGTGATCAATGGTGACATCTAGAAATGACACCTCTCTGTGCATCCACCAAAAACGAATATCTATAAAAATATGTTGCCAAATGATATATAATGTAAAGATAAACTAGATCGAGTTTCTTGCCGGTTCTTCTCGATGACTGAGTTGTTTTCCGAATCGGCGGTAGTTTTGACATTCATAAGTGTTTTTTCGAGGCCAACATTGAAAAAAGATTTTTAACAGAAATACAGTAACGAGAAGAAAGGTGCGTAATAAATAATAGAGATGAAGCCGCAGGCACATCTAAATATAATTATAATATTACACGTATTTACATTATATAGACTAAGTATATTTTAGACTTAGCCTGTATAACATTCTTTATTAAAAAACAACCAAGTATCTATTATACAATATTATACATATTATTTATTCCCTTTGACGGTAAAGACAGTGACCGTGAGCTTAAAACGGTGTCATTAAAACACTGAGGCGTCTTTTCCGTTTGTTTATGTTAATTGAGTGGGCAAGTCTCTTTGATTTTGAACGAGCTGACCCACGGCAGGACCGCCTACCGTTTACTTTAGGATATTAACGACGCAGCTTTCACAAAATTCAACCGTTCCTTAGTTTTAACTAACTTTAGCGTGGCCTTTAAAAGGAAAATCGCCTACAGTGTTTGAAGCTTCTCACATGGCTATCTCGTTCTTTGATCCGCCAACGTATCTTGAGCCCATTTTTTCGGCGTATCTAGCAAACATTTTAGGATTTCAATAATGTTTTTGCTTTTCAGTTCAGTTTTAAAGACGCTGTTAAAGAGCATCAGTATGAGGTGGGATTGAAAGGATTTCTTTTTTATGTTGTAACATACAGTATTGCAGAATATCTGATGTTAAGTGGTCGTAATACCTATCCTCATTTTTTTCTTCTTTTCATTATGGGCTTTGTTGCATATCAACTATGACGCCCCGTAAGAATATCATATAAATATTAGATTATACAATAATCACACCTATTTAAATTTTAAAAGCGAAACTTGCGATTCTTTTCAACCTTTTTGCACTCTGAGACAGAGGGTCTCACAGCATCGAATTACAAATGCCTACATCCATGGATCGGGTAACATTTAAAATATTCCTACATTCTTGGTATTGAACACATTCTATCAAAAAGTGATGAACTTCCTCAACCACACCACGAACCGTGTAATTAGATGATGCTCGATTAATATTATAAATGCGAAAATGAGTTTGTATGTTACACTTCGCCTTAAGTACTTGACAAATTATCATCAGATTTTGCATCAACGTTATCGGGGGTATACAGAAAATGTATTTTTATACAGAACAGTACTGTTTTCGAGAGATTATATATACATTAAATGAAGTGACTGAAGTTGCGGGAAAAGCTAGTATCTATGTACAATAGATGTGAAAAGGGCTGCAGTATCTAGGTCGTGTAACTTACACACTCAGCTATTTCTGAGTACGGAGTTACCAATGCGTAATGGCAATCATGGTCTTAATACTAGAAGTTAGCGATATTATTACTACAACTCCCAGTCCGTTAGTGGTATCCGCCGCAAACTATGAACCCGTACCTAACGCTGCGCGTTATAAAAGACGTCCGCGATGCATTTTTACCGACCCTCCTGATTTAATCACGTCAGCGAACGATCAGTACCAGCCTGTCCCTCGAAACAGAGCGTGCTCACGTCCACGCCCGCATAACCACAGATCACGCCGCCGTGGTCTGGGGGTTAATTTCGCTCCCGCACACCCGATTAGGCCTCCCACGGCAGCGGCTCAAGCCTAGGTTCGATCCCTCGGTAGGGAGCCCTTGAGTGCGTTGCTTGCGCGATACGGTGACACACAAATATACATCACTGCTACAACACTACACGATCACCCCCACACACGTGCACGCCTACACGCTTACACATGAAAGTGGAAGGGTTTACTTTTTTCCCTTATCGAACTGAAAAACTCTCAATTTTCCGATAATAAATATATGGAGGAGTTGTTGAGGCGTGTATGCTTGGTACACATATACGTTTCAACAACTCATACATATATGAATAGTTAGCTAGGTTAGCTAAGATAGGTCGCGAATTTGCATGCAACAGGCAACAGCCAAGCCGAGGTGTGCCGTGCACCCTTGAGCTGGTTGCCAAAATAAAATCGGCTGAGTGCCTTAAGCGCTCGCCTTAGTAGTCCGGTGAAGCTGTTAAGACCTTGCTGGGTCAATAGCGTAGACATTTCGAAAAAAAAAAAAAAAAAAAAAAAAAAAAAAAAAAAAAAAAAAAAAAAATTACTACAAGCTTTACCACTCATGGTAGTTGTCATGGATGGATGTTGCCACATCACTGACAGACAATGGATGTTGTCATGGTATTTAACTAAAGAGAAGATAGTGTTTTATTTTTTTCGCTATCAAATATATTTTTAATTGGATTTGAACTGGAATACAAGCATGTGTATGATATTGGAAGTCAGATTTTCTTCTATAATTTATTATAATTATCATTCAAATAACACCGACCTCCGTTACTTCAACGAAATTTAATATTAATAAGAGAATATGTGTATCTGATGTCGCGTAACATTCAACATAGATAACATACTTGATATAATAGCATGTTAACTAGAAAACAAATATTACTGGAATTTTAAAAGACTATGAAAATGTCGGAAATGTTCATAAAACTCTCCTTCTAATTTGCCCTAATAACTATTACACACCTATGTTAAAAAACTACAAAACTCTTTGTGAATTATAACTGAGCTCTTTAAAGTAAAATTCCATCGACTTTATAAGAAAATGATGCACATATTACCTCAATAGTAACACTTTGAAATGCTTTATGAAGGCATTGTAAAATAAATTAATCAAACTACTGATTGTGAGTTTGTACACCGTCATCATATTTTTCGAAATACATAACTTTGAAAATCACTTGACTATCGAATTAAATAGTTGTGATTGTTATAAATACTAACTGTATTATTATATTCAGCTATCTATTTTTCATTTCAGATTATGTATTCTTTTCAAAATTGTGTACATTAACTTTGAAGTATATTATAGTGGTGTATGTATTCAACCATTCAGTTTGCGGAGCATAGATAATTCAATGTAAGGCGTTAGTTAGGGCTAACGTAGGCAGTTGGTTTAGTGGCTCATCCAGGCCTGGGAACTACTTCCAGGCACCATTCCAACTGGCACACAACACACTTAGCTAGCAAATAATCCATTAGGAAGTCGGATTTTCTACAACTAATATTTATTATCTTAGATGCTAAAATTTTCTCTAACAATAGTTTATTTCCTTTTAGGAATACATCTTAATAGAATACATACTTGCATTTTTTAAACATATTTGGATGGATGCATGCGTATATTATAAAACCCTGCGTTTATGAAATACTGATAGTCATTTTTTGAGCAACATAAATGCAAATCGCATCGAAATAAGGCAAGGTAAAATAAGGAAATTTTTATAATACCTTAGTTCTCTTTAAATACGCTGGTGTGTATGTGAATTCTCGTTTTTTATTACTACAATATAAACATTGGTTATCTTATTTGACTGTTCTTGTAGACATATCGGTGATATACTGGCTTCCTTTTTGTGATTTACTATACACGTCTTCAAGTGATAATTAAATATATATTTCTATATATCTTTAATGAGATAAAAATTAAAATAGAGATCCTTTACTTAAATTTATTTTTGGTAAAATTGTTATATCAATCTAATGATTTTTGTACATGAATACACATCCGATGGTATTGTTAAAATCTGAAGAATGGATTGGAATTAATGATATAATGAAATATTACACATTATAAATACATATGTCCCTTAAAGCGTGCAATAAAAATGGTAAAATATATTATACTGTATGCCTACATCGTTTTTTTACTTGCTTAAAGTTGGTATCAATTATGCCACAATTATTATCTTAGCGAATTGATCTGTCTCTATTATCTACTCTTATTATGTATATTACCACTTCTTATTTTTACTTCTACCCGCGACTTCGTGTGTAATACTTACTTTGGGCAAACGCTAATTTCAATTCGTGGCCTTGGTTACGTAAAAGGTGAAAATATTTTTAAATAATACGTAACTTTACCCCGATTTTGAAACATTCTTCATTGATGCTCTGCTTCTACCGGTCTTAGCGCAATGATAAATCCTCGATAAATTAGCTATGTAACACTGAAAGAATTTTTCAAATCGAACAAGAGGTTTCTGAGATTAGTGCGTTCAAGCAAACAGATTCTTCAACTTTTTAATATTAGTATATATTAGTATTCGTATACACTAGTATAAATATAAGAAAATAACAACTATACTAAAATCTAGGGAAGGCATATTATTAGCCAATATCGAGAATACGTTATGACAGTTTTTATTTACATTGATTTAAATTCGGTCTGTCAGTTTAACCAACGTGCCTGTCCTGTCCTGGAACAAAACGTATCCACCGCAACGGGTTCTATTTGCATAAGCAGATAAGGGAACTGGCACTAATCCACTATTGTTTCAATTGCAACACTATTCATTAGAGACAGTCCCTCGTTATGCTAATATACTGTCAATTGTGCCCTAACTGTTGATTTCCACCGATATAGCACGTATGTGTGTATAAATGCTTTGTTCAGTATACATGTTCGCATTTGGAATTAACTGAATAAATGCAATCAAGGTAAAATGTGACAACAGTAAATTAATTACCATTTTTCTAGGAGTTATATTTTTACATTAGCGTCTAGATTTCATTTTTTATTCGCAATGAATTTTCTTAGAAGTAAAAAATTATTTTTCTCTTTATTTTTAAATATCATCAAGATTTAAAACCTTTAGTTTATTCGTGGTTATTAAAATTAAAATAAGTAATACTCAAAAGCTATTTAAAGATTACTACACAGTTTGTGAACATACTTACTTACTAATGAAAGAGATCTTTATTTAGTTTTCTTTGAGGTTTGAAGTTCTATCACGTCAAAACTGTTGAACGTATTGGCGCATGACCATGGCCATTTGATATATTTAGTATTTCGTAAATGGTTTTATAATACTATTTTTTTGGGTTAGATAAAACAATAAAATATTAATTTTATTTTCTTAATAGAAACCGCACACCGTATATCAAGTAGAACGTCCGTTATTATTGGTACTTTGTCACTGTCCGGATCTTCTTTGTAAAAAATAGATTAGACGTTATGTGGAAAATAATGAGATAAAGAGTTAAATGTCAGTACTCACCAAGATGAAGTAGCACGAAAAATAACATTATTAGGACTCCGATTCGTGCCGCCGTGCGGGTCGGTCGCGTGCACAGTGCTCTTTCGATGTGAATTTTTTGGAGTTGGCCTGGACTCCGGAGTCCCTTAACTTCAAAAAGACGCACCCACCTGCCCCTCTGGCAGGGAGGTTTCAAATATCTTCCCCCGCCTCGCACCCCTCTTCAAGCCCGGCTATGGCCAATCCGACTTTCGGAGAGCGCGAACACGCGCGCTTTTGAAAGTTCGTCACGACGATCAGTCCCGAGCTCATGTCCAAGTACGACCGCTTCTGTAGCGAAGTGGCCGGGTTTCTCAAGAGTGGTCCAATCCCGTCCATCATCTCTGCTGCGCAAGATGTTCTCGTGAAGAACTCCTTCGCAGCACTCTTGAAGGACCCTCAATCCTCCGAGAGCAGCCCCCTGCCCCACCTCTTCCTCTCCTTCGGATGAGGAATGCTCCGACATGGAGCAAGACCCCCCCCCGCCGGGAACGACGGCTTCACCGTCGTTTCCCGCAAGCCCGAACCACGCAACAAGTGCGCAAACTCGACCTCCTACACCGAAGGCGGTAAGCCTTCAAAGATCTGCAACATCGATGGCGCGAAAGTGTTAAAGGCGTCACCCACGCCTTCCGTACTTGCTCCTTCGAAAGCTGCGAGTCCTGCAGCTTCAAGTAAGAAGCCCCGTCCCCCTCCCCACGTCACGATTCAGGACAAGGCGTCCTGGCTCGATATCTTAGACCTGCTGAAGGAAGCAGAAATCCCGTTAGCCTCTGCCGTGAGTACCCGAGCGGGTATTCAGGTAAAGGTTAAAAACTCTGACCTACATCGTAAGCTTACGCGCCTTCTGCGCGCTAAGAAAATTGCGTTGTTCACATATGCGTTCGAAGAAGAGCGCACGTTACGCGTAGTAATACGCAGCGTCCCCGCCCAAATTCTCGTAGACGATATCTACGAAGACCCTATGATATGGTGCTTGTCATTCTCGACCGCACCATGGAGGGCAAGAAAATCTTCTCGTTCTCGACCCTCTGCGACCTCTCCGGCGTCACCGTAAAGCCGCCGCGCAAAACGTCCGTACTCTCGCAGTGTCATAACTACCAGGAGTACGGGCACTCCGCACTTAATTGTCACCTGAAACCCAGGTGCGTTAAGTGCCTCGGCGAACACTCCACTTCGGATTGTTCCCGATCCAAAGACTCGCCCGATCCTCCGAGTTGCGTTTTGTGCCGCGGCGTGAGTCATACCGCGAATTATCGCGGTTGCCCCCGCCCCCCCGCAAAAAACTGCCGCGATACCCCAGGCAGGTCTCGTCCTCCAGGCCGCCTGCAGCGGCATCCCGCTCCCGCCCTCCGCCCCTCTACTTTAGAGAGGCTTTTCCGAGCCTGTCGCGCGCATCTCGCGTACCAGCAGCGTCTGCACCCGTGCTTCACGCGACTCTCCTCCCCGCGCGGGCCCCTCAGGTCCCGTGGACACCGCAGATCGCAGCGCGACTTGACCCACGACTTCAGGCGGCGAAGCCTTCACAGGCCGACACCGCAGTCGTTCACTCCGGCATGGACTGGTCCGCCCAACTTTTAGTTTTTCATGAGATCTCGGAGATCTCTGCTTACAACGAGGTCACGAACGACCCAAAACAGGGCCCCATTCGCGCGATCGCGAAATTTCCCGTCATCGCGGCAACAATCCAACGGCTCGCGCGCGCCGCCGTTTCTAAATAATAATAATACTTATTCTCAATATAAGGTAGAGTAAACTCGCGTGTTTACGTCTTTCTTCCCCTAAAATCGTCAAATAATATAACTTTTCTATTTTTAGATCCCGGTGCCGGCGCCGTTGGTTTAAATTGTAAATTCGATCTTTTTAAATTTTTCCTGTGGCCGGCCACATCGCGAATCCCTGTCTCGTGCGTCACATGCAGAGAGCTCTCGTTTTTATACCCGCACACTTTTTGTTCGCGTTATCTTGGCAATATTTTTATCCGTGGCTAACCGGGTAGACGCAGAGATATTGCTTTCGTGATACAGTACACACCACATCGATTTTACACATGCACTTCACACATCTGGTGGAAGGGTTTCCTTTTTTCCCATATCGAACTGAATCGAGTAGGTTTAGTTTGTCTCTTTCCGAATTACATGTTGTGTTTTTGTATCATGCAATTTTAATTGTATGATCCAAAAATGGATACATGTATAGCTTAGCATAGTTTAGCTAGGACAGATCGGGTTTTTTCTAGGTAACGGTCAAGCCGAGGAGTGCCGAGCACCCCTGAGCTAGTTACCAAAATAAAATCGGCTGAGTGCCTTAAACGCTCGCCTTAGTAGTCCGGTGAAGCTGTGAAGGCAAATAGCGTAGTCAATTCGTGAAAAAAAAAACCTACCAAGATACTGTTTGCCTGAAATTAATACCTCTTCTTGCAGCAAAGTTCACATGCACATATACAAATTTAGCCTAGTTACATAGTCGTAGTAAATGTTCGCCTATCAAATTTAAAACCTAAACTGACTGATATAGCGATAGAGAGGGAAGGGGGTGAAAATGTAAGGCATAGAGACGAATAAATATATTGCGATATACTTACGTTTTTTTTATATATCATAGGAGGCAAACAAACAGGTGAGTCACCTGATCTTAAGTGATCACCACCGTCCATAGACATTTGTAACACCAGGGTAGTCGCAAGTGCGTTACCCGCATGAGTCGGGGGTGGTGGGGGGGGGGGGGATGAGAGGAAGAGAAAAGGAGAGGGGGAAGGTGAGGAGAAGTAGGCCTCCGGTGCTCTCATTGACCGAAGGAAACACAAAAATGCAAGCACTGTTACTTGCTACTCAGGTACTACCCCGGGCGAGCCGACCCATTCATGCTGAAGCCAGTAATAACTTCAGTATGGCTCTATCACCTACAAAACCCGACCATAATATAACAAAATACAGTCACAGTGGTGGGTACATCAATGATAATGTATACACATGAGTGCTTGCTCGTAGATTCTACGCAAATTTTCGATGTCAGTCAGTGTATGTCATACTGCAAAGAGGTTTAATATTTACCGGTATAACAGCGGCCAAGTGACCCTTTATTGTACCACGTTTTATGATTGGCCAGTGTTCATCGTTCTGAAGAGAAGTTTGGGAATTGGCAGGACAGCGACGTAATGACTGTTTTTTATTCTCACGTTTTGCGATCGGCCAGTACGTGTCATACTCATATGCTGACATGATAGCGTCTATTAGCAATGAATCTTTCGGTATTCGCCGTTATTATTGGATTACACTGTGCTTACCATTACGTTCTGTGTAGTTATTTTATCGTGCTCCAATAAAAAAAAAGAATTATTAATACAATATTATTTGCTTTTTTCCAATTCATGTTACTAAGTATTACAAACAGGGTACCATATTATTACACTCGCTAAACATTCAGGTGCACGTTTGGAGTAATATAAAAGGTTGAGACTTCTGAAATGGTAATTTCTTTATAAAGTACGTAGGGAATGTTAGAAGTTTAATCGAGTGGGCAGGCGGTAGCACCGCATAATGACTGCGTCATATCGAGCCGAACAGCGATGGGGCCAGCTTTCCTCCCTTATGAAATTGAACATAGGCGAACTGGTTACGAGTGTACGTTTTGCTAAGATTTTCATGTTTGTTAAAAACACTCCATTATATCTAATGATAAGTTTAGTAGTGTACTGTAAAAGGTTCGTGTAGAACGTGACGGTGAATTATGCTTAAATTTTTATATTCTATATTAGAATTAATATGGCCCCTTATGCTTCCTGATACTTGGTTGTAAGCCTTCTGCTAATAATTGCACTTTCTGTTTATATGAGAAAGTTTGCAAGCAAGCATTTCATGCACTTTATAATGAATTGGCACTTATATATTTCTCTGTGTATATTAATTAAACAAAATTACTGCCTTGACTCGATAATCTGTAACATTATTCCTTTAGTATTTTATATGTTCAGTACCTGGGCGATCGAGTCAGGCTCGGTTTTTTAAAAAACATTTTTAAATTAAAATAAACTGTTAACATTTTTTTACAAAAAATAAAAATATTAAAAAATATATCTCTTTTGCTGTCACTCGGATTCGAACTGGGGTTACACGTTCGAAGCAACTGATTTCCATCTGAGCTATTTTTGTTGTAACAGCGGCGGCGAAATTTGCCTTTATATTCTAGCTATATTTTTTCATTGCCTGAAAACTCATTTAAAAAAGTTTCTATGAATAAAATCTAGCTAGATCGATTTATCGTCCCCGAAATTACCTACATACTAATTTCACGGAAATAGATGACGCTGATTCCGAGAACCTGAATATACACAAATATAAAAACATACAATAATTGCTCGTTTAAAAGTATAAGATACATATAGATATGCACAAATGTATGAAACAATCTATTTAGTTGTGTGTTTAATGCGTATCATTAAATTATTCAAATGAAGTTAGTTAAATTATTATGAGGATAAAAATGTTATTTTTTTAGAGTTGGATCAAAAATTACTAGTATTTCGGAAAATATTCCAATATATTGATAATTATTCTTTTATTAAATAAAAAAATAATAACAGAGCTGGATCTTTTCAAGTACTATGTACGAGTCCCTTGTGTATTTATACTGATTTTTTTTCGGCTACGCTCACAATTTGGATAAAATAAAATCATTCAGGTCATCGACACATAATTGACTTTATGAAAAGTTAACTCGATATCTCATTGGTTTTTCTGGTCACCCTATGTCTCCTATTCTATCACCTATTGAAATGAATTTATTGAATAAAAAAAGGCAATCTCGTACTATTTGACAAACTGTTTGGTTAAAAATCCAATTGTATGCGGGCTACGACGACCTCTGGTACCAGCTGTGACCGCATTATATCGGCAGCGGTCGTATCGGCTGGACGGGCCGGAAGAACCGGGTCAACTGGAGGTTTGATGAAATACCCCACCGCAGCGCCTCGCTCATTTACAATGCCAGATGTAGTGTTTTATTCATGTCCAAAATATCCTTAGAATATACCGCAGCTTGATTTAGTGCTATTATTATATTATAATACTCGGATAAAACATTAAAAATGCATGCAATTTATATTACAATTAATTGTTGGCGCTAAAATTACCCATAAAATCGATAGAATTCTGAGTTCAATAAATTTATTTTTTATAACAATGGCGGCAAACAAACATGTGGATCACCTGATGGTGAGTGATCACCGCCATCCACGGACACTTGCGAAACGAGAAGAATCACAGATGAGTTGCCGGCCTTTGAGAAAAGAGTGGGCTCGTTTCTTGAAAAAAGGCAAATTGTATTGGTCCGGTAACGCTGCCGCTAGGAGTTCATTTCAGAGAACTGTTGTACGAGAAAAAAGATGTTTAGAGGATAAATTACTAATATAGTACAACATAGTAAGTACATGAAACAATGTCAAAGTACGTGATACGTTGTAATCATTTATTAATCCTTTTCTTTGTAATGAGAATTTGATTGTTGTCTTCTAATAAATGTATTCATTACTAGTGCCACTAAGACGTATAATATAAAAACATTGTCCATGGTAAAATACTTAGGTGTCTCAACTTTCGCAGTTCAGGGTACCAAACAGTTCTAATATTAATAACGGATATCTGATATAGGTATTAATATCAATTTATGTATACAGCAAGAACTAACAACTATTGAAAGCAATACAAAAAACTATATTATAGGTATAACGTGTTTACAACTTTGGACCACGTCAAAAACAAAAAATGCAAACTTTGTTTATTACTAAATGAATCTCTTTTAATTAATTATTGAATATATGAACAAACAAATATAAAACTAAACCAATTACCAAAGAAGTTGCTTTTATTATTAAACTAGTTTATTTCTTGCTAACAAACGTACGAGACATCGTTAGCAAATTCAAAAGCGAAATATTGCGATTTTTATTTTATAACCTCGTAACTACACGTTATACGAAGTTGGTCACAAAATAACGTTCGTCCAACCGTTAAGTAACATGTATGTAACTGGAGTACAGTAAAAGTCATACATTTTTTAAAGTCCACAGTGTAGTGATTATTTGATCGGTAGTTGAAGGTTTTTTAATATTGCTTGCATTTTTCGAATTTTCACACCTTCATCATATCTTTGATTCACTCTGTGCGGGTCTGTTAGTTACTATCTTGAGCTGTATCAGATGAGATTCTTATCATATATTACAACTTATTATATAAAATAATAAAAAGGCAAAGAATCTTTTGAGCTTTACAAAATCAACAGATATTAAAAGGCGTAATTGTGGTCACATTTTCATCGCAGTCATAGATATGTCTTTGCATCACTAATAGATAATGTGATAGGTACACTGGCGATCATTCCGTTCATAGTTAATAAGACCGATCCGTCAGAGGATCCTTCGGTCCTACTCAGAGCAAGAACAAGTATTTATTACCATGCAGAGGGAGGCTGGAGGACCGCTCGTGAGACAAAAAACGCATGAGACGGCATGTTTCCTTTAATAATTGAAACCCAGAGATTTCGTGCTTTGATTTAATTTCATGAATTGGGTGACACCAATTACCACGGTCTTTAGCCAGAATCTTCTAATAGCCGCTTGGAATGTAAAATACAGCTATTTCACATTTGGCGTTATCCTTAAAGCGTAGCGTGTGATGCCCAACAGATTGGCTTGAAGTTGCAACCTCTTGGAACAGAATTTGATTTGGTAAACGAATCTGCACCATTTAATGCACCGGCCAACGTAGATGTCTCTTTTTGAAAATGGCTATGCTATTGCTAGGTTGTTGTGCCTTGTCTAGGACAGGCTTGTGTTTTATACCATACTTCAACATTATGCCCAGTAAGCTTCAGAGACATCGAGAACTGAAATGTGTTCATTCGGTGTTCTTGTTTTGCTTATATGATCCTTGATTCCGCTCCGTACTTGAGCAGATTTAAGATGCATATGTTAGGCCACTTTTTAGCAAGTGAACAAAAGAATATATTACAAATTTTATCTCGATGAAATTATTGTATCAAATATATTGTTACATATGCGTATTCTGTATGTAAATAGTTTTCGTTGTATATTTGGACGATAATGTAGAAATATATAGGTTTTTATTTCTTTGTTTTACTATACATTTAATCGTCATTTAATAGTAGTAAGAAACCTTTTCGTTTAATTTGGCTGACCTTTGCCAAACTTGTTCGTATCTACGCTTGTGTCATAATATTTGTCTTTCGCGAATTCATGAGTCTAGCTAGGATTTTGTTATTATAAAATAGTTCGACGGTGCCCTTTTGCTCCTCATAATCCTCTTAACAGCTTTGAGAATGTTCAAATATCAAACAATCTATTACCAAACACTATGTTCGATAAGTATACATTTCTAATAGAATTCATAACATGAAATATTTTAATATAATGAATAATATGAATTATTTAATAGTAACTTTTATTTCTTGTCTTATTTTATTTATTGGTTTATCTGTAAAGTTAATAAAGAGCGTGTTTTGGAAAATTTGATATGTTAATTGTTAAATATGGTTCAGTTATTTAAAATAAACCTGATTAAATACAAAAGTTCAGAACAGTAAAATAAAAATATATAAAACGTTGTCTGTTACATACAGACATTTAACTCGTATTTTAACTAAAAATAACTAACATTTAAGAATCCTCCAATTTCTTAAAACTATAGAGTTCGAATACATTTTTGATATAATAATAATTACTAAACGTTTTGACATATTTTTAATGACCCTGCCGAATTAACTAACGGGCGTCGCCCGGATAACGTGGTGTTGATTAGCGAACCCTTTATCGCTAACAAGATCCTAACTTTACCGATTCGAGGGTCGACAAATCGAAATCGCTTTTAGCAAAACAAGTATTAATTTTGTATCGGGCATCTCGGCAAGGGCGGGCGGCGCGCAGTCTACTGCCGGTTGAGGAGACGGCAACCCCCGCCCCGGCCAGTCGCTGCCGTGCCTCCAAAGCCGCAACGCGTCACACGTTACCTCCAAACGTTTTCTTTAATAAAAACCGCGATAATACGACTCATCATACTAACTCATAACACACATCTAAGGGCAGACCGTGTGAAACCGCGCAAGTTCTCGTCCCCTAACTGAAGTGTTATCTTTATTTACATTTTGCGAAGGTAAATAACATCACATTGCCTAATAAATATAAACAGTGATATTATTTGCGATGTGATAATGTGATATTGTTAGTGAATTTTAACGTGGATTCCAGAAGAACTTGCCTATTGCCGCATTATGTTTTCTGGTAACTACAAAGGTAAATATTGTTTACTTTTGTTGAAATTCATGCTGTAATAATTACATTTCTATCATTACTTATATGCGATTAATTATTTTCTTTTTCAGTCTTAAGTTTTATTTTCAGTTCGCAAAGTTACTATTAAAACTGTGTTAATATGTTACGTAGTTGTTCAGTAAAGCTTTTTTCATAACTTTTAAATATTTTATTAAATGTTATGTTTGTGGAATAATTTAATGGGTTTATTATAATGCATATAAACATATGCCTTTGTAGTTATTATACCACCGTATTTCGTTTATTTCTCATTAGGAACTATCGTTCTTCATGAGAATAGACAGGTGTATTAATTTTTAACAAGTATTCATGCGTGACTGTCCGTTAGCTTCATGGCAAACCTACGTCTGTTTATAAAATTATTTTCTATTATACGTTGATTACATAAACTACATAAAACAAGGAACAAATTAAGATTGCTGTCACTGGTAAAGAAAATTACAAAAAATATTTTATATCTTTAAATTCACGTCCACTATAAAAAATAATAACAACTACTATTTTGAGTAAATGAAAAAAAAAACAATATTTATAAGGGAGACCAGAATAATATTTATAATTTATTTTATTAAGACTTCACACTTAGAAGTATATATAAGCGATATTTAGGTTAGGAAATCTTTTAAATCTTAAAAGCTAGTCTTCAAGATCGCATGTCGAAAGAGGAAAAGAAAATATCCTGTTAGAATAGCGCAGCTGGTCGGATTTGGCGCTAACTTCGAGTAAATCCGAAATGAAAACACGCCCGCCCCAGGATGTAGGGCATCGTGTCTCCGACGTAAGATAAATTCGAAAAGGATTCTCTCTACACACACATTACCGACTCAATAAGGATTAAAACTTCATTCACACGAGAAGGATTTAAAACTTTCCGGTACATGTTTATCCCTTTTAATTACGCTTATTTACATGACAAAGATATTTTCGTCTCGCTCTCACACGCCTGTATAAAAAGAGGCGGCATTAATTTACTTACCACGTAAGGACTACTTTTTGTATTAAACCTTATAAATATTTCTACGCAAACCTCATCCGGGGTCGACCCATTTAGAGCACTTACTGTACGGTTACTTGCTACATAGGAAGATTAAGTTTGTTAAAAATTCATTTATAATACTTGTTGTTTTCTTTAACTTAATTAATATAGGTCCTTTTTAAGTAAATTAGCTAGAGAAAATTTTGTTTTTTCGTACAATGCTCATAAGCATACTTATACATATATATCTATCTTTATTTACATAAATACAATAGTAAAAGACTGCTGTTGTGGGCGCATCACGTAATAACTACAGGACTGACTTCGATAATTTTTTTTTTATTTTTACTTCTTAGACACTTTGTCATTATTTAAAAAAATCATCATATTTTAATTTAATATGGAGTTATTGCTATAACTAGGTCTTGGAGAATTGGGGAAAGCAGTGTGGTACATATGTGCAGGAGAGGGAAAGTGAATGGGTAAAATTGTTTGCCAAAAAATTTCTAAGCAATGTATGTTTGAGCTTTATATTTGTTTCGGGTTTTTCTTCTATACATTAAATAAAATCTTAAAGTAATAAACACGCTGATGAAGTCGTGAGTATCACGGGCAGTCGGAAACAACGCGGATTTCGTACTATTTGTTGTAATTACAGTTTGTAGATACCAAACAATTTAGTTATAGCAATATGTTATTAGTGTTTAAAACATCAATTTTCTTAGCAATCTATTGAATAATATAGATGTTGTTGTGCTGCAGAGTCATCTAGTGGAAAGTTACAGTCAAACGGATTGCATGAACGCTACTCTGTCTCTATGAAGAAATACATACTTAGTCTGGCCATAGATACTGTTACAATTAAAAATAGACAAAATATTACATTTGAATTTGGAAGATCTGTCATTTTTATATGATTATTCAATGAGTTTTTTCGTTTTGGCGCCGATATATTGTACAATATTTTGCGATATTAAAATGGAGTGGGGTGATAAAGAGAACCGAATCGCTGTGATTGTATTACACAAAGTAGGTATGGAGCCAAATGCAACATTTCAAAACCACCATACGCTTGGTATTAGTAAAATGTTTGTGGACCGGGCTATTAATAAGTACAATGAAACCTATACTCTGTTTATGACAGAAAAAGATCTGGCCGGCCATGTAGTGTTCATAGGAAAAAGGCGGTCAAAGTAGTAAAGCAAAGAATTCGAAAAAATCCTGTCCGAAAGCAAAAGATTTTATATCGGGAGATGAAGATAGCACCTAGAACCATCTCGCGTATTTTAAAAGATGACTTAGGACTTGTAGCCTATAAAAGACATATTGGTCATTTCTTAACTGATAATTTAAAAAAGAATAAGGTGGTAAAATCGAAACAACTATTGATTTTTTTTTTCGAAATGACTACGCTATTGACCCAACAAGGTCTTAACAGCGTCACCGGACTACTAAGGCGAGCGCTTAAGGCACTCAGCCGATTTTATTTTGGCAACCAGCTCAAGGGTGCGCGGCCCACCTCGGCGTGGCTGTTGCCTGCTGCATGCAAAATCACGACCTATGTTAGTTAACCTAGCTAACCATTCATATATGTATGAGTTGTTGAAACGTATATGTGTATCAAGCATACACGCCTCAACAACTCCTCCATGTATTTATTATGGGAAAATTAAGAGTTTTTCAGTTCTATAAGGGAAAAAAAGTAAACCCTTCCACTTTCATGTGTAAGCGTGTAGGCGTGCACGTGTGTGGGGGTGATCGTGTAGTGTTGTAGCGGTGATGTATATTTGTGTGTCACCGTATCGCGCAAGCAACGCACTCAAGGGTTCCCTACCGAGGGATCGAACCTAGGCTTGGGCCGCTGCCGTGGGAGGCCTAATCAGGTGTGCGGGAGCGAAATTAATCCCAAGACCACGGCGTGATCTGTGATTACGCGGACGTGGGCGTGAACACGCTCTGTTTCGAGGGACAGGCTGGTACTGATCGTTTGCTGACGTGGTTGAATCAGGAGGGTCGGTAAAAATGTGTCACGGACGTCTTTTATAACGCGCAGCGTTAGGTACGGGTTCATAGTTTGCGGTGGATACCACTAACGGACTGGGATGATTCGCGGCTTTTTCAAAATAACTAAACGTAAGTGATTTTACGTACGCCCAGATAGAAGGGATCTCTAGGTCTCTATGGAGATCGACTCTCCGGATGTACCACGGGGCACCGGTCACTTTACGTAAAACACGATTTAGGAGAACCAGCAGCTTATCAAAGTTATCTTTAGACATATGCGCAAAAACGTAGCAGCTATATGTCATCACAGGACGGATACACGTCTTATACAAAGTAAGCTTGTGTCTGAGGGACATCTTACTCTTATGACAAAGCAACGGATGGAGGCGACCCAAGACCATAGCGGCTTTGTTTCGCACTCTGTCTATATGTGAATTGAACTTTAAATGTCTATCTAATGTAACACCGAGATATTTGACCTCTTCGACCCAAGGGATATCGATTCCGTATAGCTTGATGGGCTCAAATTTATTAGCGCGTTTCGTGGGATCGAAGAGTATTTGAGCGTATCGGGTGGGGCAGCGATAGTTCACCATCCACTCTGAAGCGGAATGTCCTATCAGTAAGATAATCGCGGATAATATGAATTAACGTATCGGGTACGCGAGATTTACATAATTTATGGATGGGCCCTCCGCGCCAGACCTTATCAAAGGCCTTGGCGATATCGAAGAAGACTGCAATTGTACGTTTCGGTTTACGTTTTGGATCGGCGTTAAATTTAGAGAAAATGTACTCCGTGAGGCGGTGTATTTGATTCGTGCAAGAGTGTTCGGCGCAACATCCGAACTGCTCAGGTGGTATTAATTTTAAATCTGTAACCGAGAACTGGAGGCGGTTCAGAAGGAGCCGCTCGTAAAGTTTTCCTAAGGTATCTAACAGACTAATGGGGCGATAGCTAACGGGAAGCATAGCTTTCTTGCCGGGCTTGTGAATACCTATCACTACGGCCTTTTTCCAGACGGCTGGAAAGTGACCCTGGGACATGGCCGCATTGAAGACGTAGACCAATAGAGCTATAATGCGATCAGGAAGAAGTTTCAGAACCTCGTTCCTCATCCCATCGGGATCTGGGGACTTCCTAGGCTTGAGACGCTTGATTGCGTCTGCAACTTCATCGAAAGTAATCGCGGTTAGGGAATCCGCCGGAGGAGACGCGAGTACATGCTCCACAGCTGATTCGATTAATCCGTTATGGAAAGGGTCAGTGTTATCAGTGTTTGGCAAACACTGCTTCTCTAAGCTTGTGGCAAAGCATTCTGCTTTATATATGCTATCGAACGCGGAAACAACTATTGAAGGGGTACGCAGGTATAGGTTACAAAAAACTGTTTACGGATGAGAAAATTTTTACAATCGAGCAACGTTTTAATAAATAAAATGACCGTATTTATGCTCAAAGCTCTAAGGAAACTTTCCAGTTAGTCGACAGAGTACAACGTGGGCACTATCCGACTTCAGTGATGGTTTGGTGGGGTATTAGCTATGAAGGAATCACTGAGCCATACTTTTGTGAGAAAGGTATCAAAACATCGGCACAAGTGTATTAAGATACCATTCTTGAAAAAGTAGTGAAGCCCTTTAACAACACCATTTTCAATAATCAAGAATGGCCCTTCCAGCAAGACTCTGCGCCGATTCATAAAGCTCGGTCTACGCAGTCTTTGTTGGAAACGAACATTTCGGACTTCGTCAGAACTGAAAACTGGCCATCGTCTAGTCTCGATCCTAATTCGCTGGATTATGATTTATGGTCAGTTTTAGAGAGTACGACTTGCTCTAAACGCCAAGATAATTTGGAGTCCCTAAAACAATCCGTACGATTGGCAGTGAAGAATTTTCCCATGGAAAGAGTGCGTGCTTCTATTGAGAACTGGCCTCAACATTTAAAGGACTATAAGCTTTTTATATTTTAAATTATTTTATATTTATGTATTAAACTAACAGATTATAAAAGTAATAAATGTGGCAACTTTCATGGTGATTCAATAAGCGGTGTTGAAGTTTAGAAATAGCATACAAATGTATATGAATGTTAATAAAATAAATATCTTGAAAGTCACAAATAGTATATTTTTTCCCATATTTAAATAACTATCGAAATTAAGTTAAATTCAAATTAAACTATTACATGCCGGTTGACTGACACGACTGCTCTCTCAACATTTCATCAGTCTGCAGGGCTGTAGGCCACTTCATTTGTAGAGGCTCCTTTCAAAGTATGCACAGTTATTTATCTTCCCATATATAATGGAAATACAAGAGCATTTCTATGATTCTGTTTGATGTGATGAGCACACTTGCTACCAATTTGAATGAGTAAAGGTACGAAAATTCCGAAATATTCGTTAATATATGGTAAGTTTCGAATCTGCGGATATTGTACTGACATTTCACCAATCAAACCATTCCATCACCACGACTGGTAATTAATAAATAAATAAACCGATACTCAGGTGTAGTAGGTGGTAGAGTCACGCTGAAGCTGTTATTGATTTCAGCATGAATGGGTCGGCTCACCCGGGGTAGTACCACCCTACCCTACGTGAAGTAACAGTTCTTGCATTATTGCGTTTCGTTCGGTCAGTGAGAGTGGCCCACCTCTTTTCCCCTCCCTCCTTCTCTCCCCCTTACCTCTTTTCCAAAACACAGTCTAGCAACGCACTTGCGACTCCCTGGTATTGCAAGTGTCTATGGACGACGGTGGTCACTTAACATCAGGTGACCTGTCTGTTCGTTTGCCTCCTATGACATAAAAAAAAATCAGTAGTGATCACATGAAAGGTACATTGTTTTTTAATAGGATAATATGGAACAGAGATTACTTTTCATTACATAACAGAAGTTTTATTAATTATCTTTGTTCTCCAAAATGATCTATATTTGTAACTTGGGACAGGAGCGAAATCGGCTTTCATCGCTCAACCATACATCTATATTTCCCTTCTTATGAAATGTAATGAATTTCAGTAACTTTCTGGAAATGAAGGTCTATAGAATGTTGGCCTCGTTGTGCTAGCTCATATATACTGCTTTGAAAGGTAATTAGACTTGATCTAAAAAGCAAAAATCTAAAATAAGCCATTATGTCGCTTTGTAATTACGATCGTGTACGATATGGCTATGAAATTTTAGCACGGCTAAATGTTCTTTTTTTTTTCGAACTGACTACGCTATTGGCTTAGCAAAGTCTTAACAGCTTCACCGGACTAGATAAGTGAGTCACTATGCTATGTTATAGCTACTTTACTAAGTCATATTGCCGTCATTATAAAAAAATGTTTTATCTATATCAATTCTTGTATATTTTTTATATTGTTATATGTTCAGGATCTCGGAAACGGCGTTAGCGATTTCTGTGAAACTTAGTATGTAGGTGGTTTTGGGGACGATAAATCGATCTAGCTAGATTTTATTCATAGAAAACTTTTTATTTGAGTTTTCTGGCATTGAAAAAATATAATTAGTATATAAAGGTAAATTTCGCCGGCGCTGTCAAAATAAAAATAGCTCAAAAAGAAATCGGCTGCTTCGAAAATCCGTCTAACCCCAATTCGAATCCGAGTGTCAGCAAAAGAGATATCTTTTTTTTTTGTGAGTTTAATTTAATCTAAAAATGTTTTTAAAGAAGCGAACTAGACTCGGTCGTCCAAGTACTAATTATAATAAGTTGCAATTCAACCAAGCATTGTGGGATATTACAAATCACCCTACATATGTACACACAAGGTAGGTAGTCATGTTGTGGAAGTATTTTACTATTTTTCACCAACTTTTGTTTGGTTAGACTTAGCCAATATTATCAAAATTGCGAAGGGCATGTCAAGGTATGCACATTTATCTCTTAACGCATAAACGTATGGTTAGCTTCCTTGCACAAATAGTCGCCAACATTATCAAGCTCAAAATACGTACGCCTTCATCAGAGACCACATCTACGCGCATTTGGCTTCACAAGACATCGTTAGATTAGCGTGCATGAGTAGGTTAGCTCGATACGCAATAAATCACGCAAGGCAGCAGTCTAAGCCTAGGCACGCCCGCGTAGTCTTAAGGTCCGTTCCTAACATCTAAATAATTCGCCTAAAACTCCTGTAGAACTGTAACAGTCAAACAGGCCAAAAGCGAATAAATAAGCTGGAAAAAAATACTTGATTGTTCTTCAGAACATTTGTACAAAAAGTAAGATTATTCAAATTGTTCGAATGAAATTTATCCATTACAGAACAATCCTCATTTAAAAGTAAGTAATATATATCAATAAAATTGATGAAACCAACTTTATTAATTGAGGATATATCGAAACCCGCATTGTATGTAGGTCAATAAATTTACATTTGGGAAAGTTTGACAAATAAAAACAAGCGTGTAAAAGTGAAGAGGGATACATTTACCAGAATTCATGGTGATTTAAATTTTGTAACTCATATAATACAACATATAACTTTACTTTTATATAAAAGTTGTACGCATTATAATTGAGCAGTCAC
This sequence comes from Antheraea mylitta, assembly GCA_014332785.1. NCBI lineage: Eukaryota > Metazoa > Arthropoda > Insecta > Lepidoptera > Saturniidae > Antheraea > Antheraea mylitta. The sequence continues at coordinate 5,325,222 of JACEII010000027.1, read as the reverse complement.
TGGACGCGTGGCAGATGTGAAACATCGAAAATGTTTTATACAAGGTATATGCCTCAAAAGAATAAGTTACGACAGGAATCAAATATGGCAAATGAAAAGAATTTGTTCCATAAAGTAATGACTGTTTATTTATTTTATTACATAAATATTAATTTTTATTATATAAAAAATACAAAAATTCAACTAGGCGCAGGAACGTACGCTTAGTGGCATTTATTAGTGTGCTAGATCTTTTTTTTTTTATTGTAGCACGGTAAAATGTCTGCACTATTCCTGATGGTAAGCACAGTGCAATCCAAAAATAATAGCGACCACCGATTGACACACTATCCATCGCCGGTCGCCACTATCATGTCGGCCTGCAAAAAGCTGGATATGCACAGACTGATTCCGAAACTCGAATCACTATTACGGGCTTTTTCGCCATATACATGGTGGTTGCGAGCCAGCCAGTCTTAAAACCCTACCACCCCGCTTTCGCCATTGCCTCGTTCATTATTCAGCAGGGTGCACCACGTGCAGGTGAGGTTGGCTTGGGTGTCTCAAGTCTTATGATGTTATTTGACACCCCTTATACCCCGAACACCCCTTACTCCTCCTTTTTCGGTGCGTACCGTTTAACACTAGTATGACGAGTGGCCGACCAAATAATTTGAATCTTGTGTTTATAGATCTTATGTTCTTATAGATAGAGTTGCAAAAGTTTTTGAGTATTTCGTAAATAGTGGAAAGTTCGTGTTTTGCGTCGCCACGTCGCTAAGCAAACAATCAGGTTTACCCGCGCCTACAGATGTTTCATATCAAAAGTATAATTTACAACAGAAAGCATTATTAATTATTATTTATACTTATCTTAAAAATAAATTTTATATTCATAATTTTCTTTAAAAATAATGTTTTCTTTTAACTGCGATCCGAAGAGAGATAGGTATAACTTGAGTTTAGAAAATGAATATCGGTCTATTCAAATTCATAACGAATTTCTACTATATGCTATTCAGGGTTTTAGATAATCTTATTGTAACTAAATTTTATAAATACAAGTGTTACGGTTTCACGCCGTAACTACACAACTAATTATTATACAATTTTGCACACATCTTAGAGTATATTAGATACCCAGAAAAAAAAAAACTGTTCCCGAGGAATACCTGAAACCTAATATTAATACGTGTAAAGCTGTGAGCAAAGGCTTTATAATATTGTAAACGAGAGATATTGAGGATAGATGGATGTTTGTTACTCTTTCACGCAAAAACTACTCAAAGGCTTTTGATGAACACAATAATATATAAGCATAATACATAGGTTATAATCTTTGAAGATATTGTTTAAATCGACCAAAATTTACTGATAAGTGCCAAGTCAGTTGAAAACATGTATGCAGTTCTTTAGCGTTAGAAGGGAAATCTTCAAAAAAATATTGCCACTTTTTTGTTTCATCGGGTTTCAAATCACAACAGGGATGAAGAAATTTTCACTTCATGAATACTGTCAAGTGTTATCTCGGTTAACGTTGCATAAAGTATAACAACTTGTTATACAATCTTGCAGAATTGTTTTGTAGGTGGTAGAGCCACGCTGAAGCTATTATTGGTTTTTAGCATGAATAGATCGGCTCACCCGGGGTAGTACCACTCTCTCACAGAAAACCGACGTAAAGTAACAGTGCTTGCATTGTTGCGTTTCTTTCGGTCAGTGAGAGCGCCGGAAACCCATCTCCCCTCCTCTCCCTTTCTCTCGATTCCCCCAAACACAGGCTGGCAACGCACTTGCGATTCCTCTGGGGTTGCTAGTGTCTATGGACCGCGGTGATCACTTAACAACAGGTGACCCGCATGTTCGTTTACCTCCTATATGATATATAAAAAAAAACAACTACAAGATATAAATGTAAATGAAATTGTAAGTAGCCGCTTTTTTAAAATAATTACCTTAGGGGCAGCTCATCTTCCGCTTACTGCGTCAACGAGAAGATCCAAATTATTATCATTTTCTATACAAACTTTTTCTTAGACAAGTCTGACGATTGACCTATTGGTAACTACAAATAGAAATTTGTTTCTCTACTTACTGACATACTGAATAAATTATACTCGTGTTTTACGAAACCAGGAAACTATAGATTATTCTCTCATCAAGGCACCCTTGATTATAGACAAGCAATTATGGTGACAGTAGCCTTTTGATTTATGAGTGTCTCTACCCTATTTTCAAAGGGTGAACCGGATATAAAATTAGTATTCGGTAAAGATTCAAAGCTGCCTACATAAATAAGATGTTTTACTAAAATAAAGACGGTAAAAGTCTAATTTCATTTCTCGCTAAAATTAAAGAAGGTTGAATACGAGAAGAAACACAGTAATGTCTTAACTCTTCCGTTGATCTTTCGAGATCAACATCTCAAAATGGCTGATTGTTAGAAAGGAGATATGTAGATATTTTTTTTACTTATATTTTTTGCATTAATAAGGTATGTAAGGACATAATTTGTTATTGTTCAAATTTTTTTTAACCTATGCTGCCTACAGTCTGTTGTTGACGAGTGTTAGTAAGGGCTACATTCCGTTGTATGGAGCTAAACCCTTATAATTTTAGGCAGTCCGTGGGTTAAGAAAAATTATGATCGTGTGTTTCATCTGTTATTTCACATATATATATGTGTGAATTGCATTTTAGAGTTCTGCAATTGTGGGCATATCACGCAAAAACTACTGCACAAATCTAAATATTTTGCGCTGTAATACAATGTTTATCTTCTAACGGTCAGGTGACCGTGGTGATAGGTGATATAGGTATATCACCTAATTATAAACCAACGTTTGTTTTTTTGTTCGTGTTTTACGAATTGCTATAAAAATGATTTACATCAAGAAAGACATAAGAATAGGACTGAAGATCAAAAGCATTAACTAATAAAGAAACTTAGAATTTAATTCAAAATCTTTTTCTGTCGTCCTTGAAAAGGAGCTTTAACGATAAAGAAGTTTCGGGAATAAAATTAGGAACTAATTTAAACTTCCATCCACTCTTTGATGTGACTGGAGATGTCTTGTTCTCTCTAATAATTTTTGTTTTATGTTGTTTAGAACATCTTTGTTATACTTTGTTATAATCTAGTTTATTTTATTAGTATTTCGGCATACATATTTCTTATTCTAAGAATCATTCTATAAACATTTAAGCGTCTCAAGTTATCGTGTGTTCTTTTATTAAAAAAAAATAATTTTATAGGTGAATATTATTACAATGAATTATGTTTCTTTATCTAAAGTGAAAACTGAATAATCTTGTTACTTTGACAGTTTGAACAGTGCTTACAGAATAAATATATAGGGTGGAATATTGAATGCAGACTGTGGAGATGCAGACTTCGGAAATATTTGTCGTTTCATACCATCGAAACATTTTGTTTTTAGACCTTTTTCTATTGATTGTGCTGAATATAACCATTTAAATTGAGGAGTTCTATGTTGGATATAAATCAAAATTTACCATATACAAAATACTTTAGATTTTTGGTAACAGCTTCCGTTAACCCTAGTCGAAAATGTACATTTTTTGCGAATGAAATCTAAACATTGCAACGAAAAGAATCACGCAGTTATGTTCACGTGTCAAATACATCAGATATGATGTCATGTAAAACTCTGGATTCAGCAATTGCAAATACACCGCAATCTAATGAAATCGCGCAAAAGATTTAACAAAAAATAAGGACAATCAAATTACCCGTAACATTTATATTTTAATTAAAACCCACTCAGTTCGAGCAGTCGTCGCCGGCAGCGAATTTTTATTTATAAAAAAACGGTCTTCAAATGATGGCCGTTGCGAGAGGCTCTTGAAACAAACGGTGTTATCAAATCAGTGCACCCGACTTAAAGTGCCAGTGAAATAGAAGGGGGCACTTATTGCCTCTCCTTTTACTCCCCTTGTCACCCTATAAGTCGGGGGTTCTGCGATCTGAACTGCAGTATGCCAAAAATTTTGAAGATTACATACGTGGAAAATTGAATTGAACTGTGAAGCGGAATTCAAGTTGTTTAGCCGTTTTGTTTTAGTAATTTGCTGAAAGTTTTGTTAATGAAAGTTAATGAACTAAAATGTTAGTACTAAAGAATGTAGGTTATGTTCTCGTGGAATAGATCAAATCTATATAAGACGACTTCGAAATGCTCACATATTGCATTTTCATTATCGTATTTTATTTGACCCTCAATCTCCACAATATCTCCAGGAACGATTCATTTTTCTAACGGCTCATGGACGTGATCTTCGTTCGGCATACACCAAAACTCTAGAGATACCTCAGCACAGATCTAATGTATATTCGAACTCCTTCACAATAACTGCCATACGATTATGGAATTCGTTACCGCGTCGACTTTAAGAAGTTGAAACTATAAATAACTTTAAAATTCAGTTACACCGACATTTAATTGAGAAACAGGAGGCAGAGTGCTCATAATTGTGCAATGTTTATTACTATCTTTGTTATTGTTATATATTTGTATGTCTGTGTGTATGTATATTTATACTATATATATATATATTATTATTTATGTGCATATATGTATATATATTTTTTATCAATTATCTTTTGCTTTTTGTTGGCATTACCTACAAAAGTTTTTGACATCAATACCGCTGGTTAGTTGGAAGAAAATGCCTCATGGCATTAAGCTCGCCAGTGTACAACCAAATGTGTGCAATAAAGAATTAATTCATTCAAGACGAGCGAACTCACGGGCGAACGCTAGTACATTATAATTCAGATAAGCCCCGCAGTAGGTGTTAAGCTCTTTCTAGCGGAGATTCTACAAACACACAATAAATAGGTACAAGACAAATTCGAACTTAAAAAAATATTTTCTTATACAAAAATATTTGTCTTGTGTGGGATGTGAACCTACATACAGTATTCCACGTAATGGCAACACCAAAGCGACCGCTAAAACATTGCATCATTTAATTATATATTTTTATTCCTAATATAATATTCCAATTTTCTAGGTACAACCAATTAAGTTCTTGATGGCGTCAATATGTATTCTTACACTAATTAAAGTTTCTAAAGTTCTAAACTTGTTTACGTCGAGAACTTAAAACATCTAGAAGCAATAAAAAAGCAATTTAAGTTGTTTTACGACGGACAATCAACACTTCCAAAACGGGTTCAATCCACCCTTCAGTGGAAACAGTAACGCCGGCTTCGTGACTGCGGGGTGACGCTAGTAGCAGCTTATTTCATGTTATCCTTTTTTAAACAGTTCGGACCTGACAAAGAGAAATATCATTCAACAACAGTGGTATAAATAATAATTTAAAGAATAGTTTTATCTCATCGCTACTTTCATTTGTTTTTTTTTTAAATTGTTTTAATGAGAAACTTTATGTAGACGGACAATAAGAATCAAGATAATGAACTATATTAATAAAACTTGTTAGATTTATTAGCATTCACAAAATATGTTATGAATATGTTATTAAAGGGTACACAATACTTTTTCTATGTATAAATAAAAAGTAAGGTGCTTGCATCACGCAAAAGATTTTGAACAGAATTCGAGTAGTTTTATTTTTAGTTTTATATCTTCGATAATTGTGCCTTATTTAAAAATATATCATCTATATTAATATTACAATATAGTGTATAAAGAGGTAAAGTTTGTGAGTTTGTAAGTTTGTGAAGTTGTGGAGGGTAACCTCAGGAACTATTGGTCCCATTTGAAAAATTCTTTCTGTGTTATATAGCTCATTAATCGAGGAAGGTTATAGGTTATATTAGGTTATATACTATTACGGAAAGACCAATAAGAGTGGAGCACTAATGAAGAAATATTTAAAATTGGGGTTTTCTCCTCTTGAGAGCTTACGTTACGTAGCGTTAGCCCAAAGTAACTATTTCGTGCGGACGAAGTCGCAGGCAGAGATTAGTATATAAATAAAGTTATAAAGTTCTAAGAAACTACGATTTTTATAAAACTATTCGTTCAGCGATGAGTGTTTTCCTGACGTATAGAAACTTCGATTTTTCCTTTGTATATAAAACACATTGTTAAGATAATAATCTTAAGAACGACGTAGAAGAAATCGCAGGTATCAGCGAGCACAAAGTTAACAACATAAATTTTACTACTATAGACTGATTATAAACATGTATCATTCAATTTAATAAACTTGTTTTAGAATTTAAAGCTTCCATTTTTGCGGTTATTATTATTATTATTTATTACTTAATCACCTACGCGAATTACCTACTTCTTTTGCGAGGAAGTCATCTCGCAAAAGGAGGCGGCGGCGAGGGGCCGGAAAGCAGACCCTCTAAGCGGCCCTCTCCGCCAACGGAGGACAGGCGGGTGGAGGCGTCGCTTTGCCCAACTCCTCCCGCCACCGTAGCCGGACCTGAGGGGATGCAGCCGGGGAGCTCATCCCTGCATTGCACAGGTCCGGCGGACGAGGGGAGGGAGCTGGTGTGTACCCAGTTCTACAAGGTTGATTAGCTTGTTCGATCCCTTGTCGCCCTAACAACACGGTCTGTGGGGGTTTTAGTCCGTGCTAGTCGAACATAACCCATCGTCTCCCCCGGGAGGGTGGGTACCCATAAGGGATTTCCACACGTAAAAAAGAAAGGAGAAGTGGGCCTCCGGCGCTCTCACTGACCATATGAAACGTAACAGTGCTATAGCACTGTTTATAGCACTGTTACTTCAAGTCGGTTTTCTGTGAGAGGATGGTACTACCACGGGGCGAGCCGACCCATTCATGCTGAAGCCAGTTATAGCTTCAGCGTGACTCTACCACCTACACAAAATAATTATACACAAAAATACACAAATATTACATTATATGAACGCCCTTACTGATATTTAAGTGTGTGTATAAACGCTTGACTTTTATGCGAGCTTTTGTTATTGAAATTGAAAATAAGAATTCAATTTATTCGTACGAGCGAGTGATGATCGATTTGTCATTTATTGTTGTAAAACTGCGCCTGCGGAGTTATTATTATATGATATATTACTGTTATTGTAAATTACTGTATAATGAAAATCTATACACATAGATGAAATTGTAGTGTCTGTCTCTAATATCAAAATAACAAGTTGTTAATAAATACATATGAAAGTATATACGACATTTTTTTTTATATCATAGGAGGCAAATGAAAAGGTGGGTCATCTGATGTTAAGTGATAGCCGCCACCCATAGACGCTAATAACACCAGAAGAGTCGCAAGTGCGTTGCCAGCCTGTGTTTGGGAAGGTTGTCGAAGGGAGAGGAAGTGGAGAATTCAAAGGGAGGGGAAGGGAAGGTGAGTCTTCTGGTGCTCTGACTGACCGAATAAAATGCAACAATACAAGCACTGTTACTTCACGTCGGTTTTCTGTAAGACCACCCGTGTTACCCCGGACGAGTCGACCCATTCATACTGAAACCAGCGTGGCTGTACGTCTTCTTTAATAGAATAGGATATTTATAATTAAGTAATTCAATAAGCATTCGATTGTATATTGTTACTGATCCCAAAATAATGTACATATGCCTACTTTTAGTTGAAGAACAAAGTAAAAAGTTACATAACGAAAAGTATATATTCCGAAAATTAAATTGATGTTTTCACAGATCACTAAGCTTTGTAACGTCAACGATCGAATTGAAAAATAACAGATGAATTCTTTCATTGGCGTTGTTAAAACGCGGAAATTTGTGGCGTGAAAAATAGTTAATTAACGATCAGTGAGCTCAGCGGAGCGGTGATCGAATAACTGAGAATTAACGCGCCTGAAGCATTCGATCGAAATCGGAGCTATAGTAAACAGATTTCGGTGTATATTTTTTTAGTGATTTATAATTGTTGTTAATTAAATTATTCGTTAACAGTTGAATTTTCATATCTTGTATGTATGCTAATATTATAAAGAGGTAAAGTATGTGAGTTTATAAGAATGTAGATGGTAATCTCAGGAAATATTAAACCGATTTTGAAAATTCTTTTACCAATACCACTACCATGTTATTTGTGCGTTTCATAAGCTATATGTATATTAACCCGAAAAATAAAAAAATACTTTTTTGTGGTAGTCGGACTTTCAAAGTCGGAGAAAAAATGGTTGAACATAAACGATTTCTTACGAATGCTTTTTTATATCATAAGAGGCAAACGAACAATTAGGTCACTTAATGTTAAGCGATTACCACCGTCCATAGACACTTGCAACACTAGGGAGGTCGCAAGAGCGCTGCCAGCCTGTGTTGGGGGATGGAAAGGTGGAGGAAGGGAAGGGGAGAGGGGGAAGGTGAGGAGAGGTGGGCCTCCGGCGCTCTCACTGACCAAACGAAACGCAACAATGCAAGCACTGTTACTTCACGACGGTTTTCTGTGAGAGGGTGGTACTACCCCGGGGAGCCGACATATTCATGCTGTAGCAAGTAATAGATTCAGCGTGGCTCTACCACTTAAAGCTGCCTTAACGATATGAGATATATGATTCAGTTCTAGACAAGTTGTAGAGCTTGATAATGCCAACGAAGTGGGCACGGATTAGCTAGTTTTAATAAATTTGAAATGCTTACTTTCTGTACGTCAATTTCCGCTTCTTTTGTCGAAATATTTATTTGCATATGGAGTTTTTTTTCTCTATGATTCACATGCTTTTCTTCGATTTCGTCTGGAGGTAAGTGTATACTTGACCGACGATGGATCGCTCTTATCTTCTACTACTTGGAAACTCCCAAGTTATAGAATGATGGGAAGACACCGACACCGGGAGTGCAAAGTAATAAATGTAGAAATAATCGTGTCGTACTTCACAATCACAAGAGTATCTATCACATAAGGGTGAAACCTCTCGCAGTGTCTAGTCATCAAATTGTGTCAAACTCGTTCAAATTAAAAGTACATTCTTTATATATAAATTTCTTCTGTACGTGTGTATGTCATTGGACTCCTAAACCGCTAGACCGTTTTCGATGAAATTTTGTGGGCGTGTTCCAGTGGATCCGGTTTAGATTCACAATTGAACCCGGTAGTGCGGTCGGATAATATACTTTTTTCTTTATCAGGATGGGACAACGTCCGTCGGGCCGCAAGTAAATATATAAACAAACAGTTCTTCTTCTTCTTCTTACCCTTGTCCCACCTGAGTAGGGTCATTACAACATGTTTGTCATGTTGTGATGTACGTAATTTTTACGATCGGCCGCCTGCCTGTCATCAACCCTCCTTGGGATTATTTTCTTGTACCTCTGTAGGGATACAATGTAGGCGTGCAAGGCAGAGTGTATGGTAAGCAAATAATTATATGAGAGCGCGACGTATAAACGGCGAGTCAGTTAATGCGCGCTGGCCCGCACGAAAGGTCTTAGACACGTGGAACATTGAAATTAAAATTACGCAAAGTAACAATCGCTCTTTTTAATTAAATAACCTCAATCGTGAGGTCCTTCATCAGCCACCAGGAACAGTAACTCAATTGACCCAATCACACACACCACCCATCTCCTATAGTCTCCCAAACTGGTGACCTCTAAAACCTCTATATGTTTCTTCTTCTTCTTTTAATTTTAAATGATAATATTGAGATAAATTGAAATATTATATACCTTAAAAAAAGGCCATTAAAGATTAGGCATTGAAGACAGTATAAGGCGATTATATTAGACCTCAATAGTTGCAGTTACATTACATATGGGTAAATATTATTTGGCGTACCTACTGTTAGATTTTTTATATACTTGCACTATGAATCGCCCAAGATCTTGTCCAAGATAAAAATTAGCAAGAATAGAATACAACCAAGTATTACATGGTAGTGAGCTATGTTAAATATATAAAACAGTTATATAAACTAATTATTTGTATTTCGTAACCATTGTCTTTTTCCTTAATTTAGATAATTATAACGTGATTTCCAAAACAATGGCTTAACGTTGAGATATCAGTCGACTCAATTCCATTTATCTCGCTTACGATTAGGTACATCGCCCTGGAGAGTACTTCTTTAATAGCCGTCCTTACTGGAATGGGCAAACGAATAAAGTCGTTCTCCTCTCCGGATATCCTTAGCGCAGTCATAATTCAAGTTTATAGAGTTTCGGGACTTTTCGTTGATAGATTTTAGAGTATATTTAAGTTTACGGCCCTTCGTAAATGAGATTCCCAACACGGATCATACAGTGAAGACATGTTTGAATAACTTTAATAGAAAAATAACTTTAGTCAGTACAATGATTATTAGTTTTGATAGCCTTCGTTCGTACTTTACTTCATTAGCGGATCTTCTTTCTAAAAAATACGTTAGATGTTATGTAGAAAATAGTGAGAGATTAAAGAGGTATAGGTAGATACTCATCAAGATACTGTTTTTCTGAAATCAATAACTCTTCTTGCAGCTACATAAACATTCGTATATACAAATTTAGTCTAGTTACATAGTTGCAATAAAAGTTCGCCTTTCAAATTTAAAACCTAAATTTACTGTTGTAGCTATAGACAGGGAAGTTGGTGAAAATATATCGCATATAGACGAATAAGTAGCTTACGATATACTTACGTTTCAAGATTCTCATATTTACAATTTAGACTAATTGATGATACTATAAATTATGACTAGAATACTGTTATCCACTTGCTTACAATTTATATCTTTATTTTTCTCTTTTTAGAAGTGAAAATTTCTTTTTTTGTTTGTTTTTTTTTTGTTTTTATTGTAGCACGACAAAATGACCGCACTATGCCTGATGGTAAGCATAGTACAATCCAAAAACATCGACAACCACCGAGAGACAGATTATCCATCGCCGGTCGCCGCTGTCATGCCGGCCATAATGACGAAAGTCACCCGGTACCGGATATGCACAGGCTGATCCCGAAACGCGACGCGCAGAAGCGAGTCACTATGACGGGCTTTTTCGCCATATACATGGTGGTTGCGACCCAGTCGGGCTGTAAAACCCTACCACCCCGCTGTCGCCATTGCCTCGTTCGTTATTCAGCAGGGTGCACCACGTGCAGGTGAGGTTGGCTTGGATGCCTCAAGTCTTAAGATGTTACTTTAATATAATGTAATAATGTGCTAAGGATAAATTTATAATTTCGTATCATGACGTATTTTTTTATATTATATAGGAGGCAAACGGACAGACGGCTTACCTTATATGTTAAGTGACCGGCAACACCAGAGAAGTTGCATGTGAGTTGCCAGCCTGTGTTTAGACGGATGGGGAAATGGGTACAAGGGAAAGGAGAGGTGAGGGGAAGGAGAAGGTGGGCCTCCGGCGCTCTCACTGACCGGACGAAACGTAACAATTACTTCACGTCGGTTTTCTGTGAGAGAGTGATACTACCTCGGTCGAACCGACCCATTCATGCTAAAACTAATAATAACTTCAGCGTGGCTCTACCACCTTTTAATTACGTTTCAGGATTCTCCTATTTACAATTTAGTTTAAATGATGATGTTGTAAAGGATCGCTAGTATACTGTTATCCTCTTGCTTACAATGTACATCTTTATTTTTAGCTTTTTTGAAGTGAACATTTCTTTAGGTGCATATAGCGGTTTTTTTGGAAGGAGATAAATTTATAATTTCGCGTCGTGACTGTTAGTAAGCGTGATTGACCGTATTGCGCTTGTGCAGCTTGCGCCAGAGAAGCGACGCAGTATAGCAGCCTGTGTAGATCTAATATTGATATATTTTTACTAATACTATAAAGAGGTAAAGTTTGTGAGTTGTTGTGACGTTGTAGGGGGTAGTCTCAGAAACTACTTGCCGATTTGAATAATCCTTTCAGTGTTATATAGATCATTCATCGAGAATGGTTATAAGGCTATATATATATTATCATGCTAAGACCAATAGGAGCAGAGCACAGATGAAAAATGTTTCAAAATCGGGATGTTTTTTCCTTTTGAGAACTGCTGCGTGTTAGTGTATCTATTCCACGAGAAGTCGCGGGCAGAGGCATATTTTTATATATAAAATTCTCGTGTCACAATGTTAGTTACCGTACCCTTCTGAAACGGTTAGACCGATATTTATGAAATTTTATGTGTATATTTATTAGGTCTAAGAATCAGCTACTATCTATTTTTCATACCCCTAAGTGATAACGGTTGTCCACTCCTTACATTTTTTTTGATAACTTTATTTTTTTTATTATTTTCTTATAACAAGGCATTAAAAATACATACAACCCAAAATTTTCACCCTTCTAATACCAACCCCTATTTTTTAATAGTAATTCTAGTAATTTATCATTTTTCATCCCACTCGATAACTGATCAATTATCAACTATCAATTATCCCAGAGAAAGAGCTAATTAAAACCAAGTAGTTGTTTTTGCGAACGGGTTTTAGGCTAATTTTTAAAGATTTCTCACATACCAACTGAGTAATATGTTTGAGTGAGTCCCTGTATAGTTCGGATTTATAATTGCAAACGGTAGATGTCGCTGAAATCGGTTTTTTTTTTTTTTTATTTTAGTCCCCCTTCTTTCCTCAGACGTGATCTGAGACCTTGGTTGCTCTTTTTCTGAAATCGGGTTTTAGGTTTATTAAGATATTTCACGTCTAAAAATATAATTTAAACAGGTTTTAACCGATTTGGTGCAGAGGAAGTTGCACGGGTCAGCTTATATTGTATTTTTAGCTGTATGGTGCCGGCAGAGTATAATAACACCACCCCATATCTTGCCGTAGGTATACTAAAAGGCGATTAAGTGAGTATGATATAGTACTGATCCCTTGTATTTTCTCACCGGGATACTGTACCATATATATGTCCGAATCCTTCTCTGGTTGTAACGGTTTTCATTCCACTGGGTCCTGAAGAACAAGGATGAGTATATGCACCTGTGTTTTGCGCGTACACTTGTGCACCTTAATATATCTCGCGCATCTGAACGCTTCTACTACTGGACTCCGAGTTTATGTTTAGGGGTCAAAGTGATCGCCATGGCCGAAACCGGTCGGACCTATCATCATCAAATTGTATTGAGATTGTGCAGCCCATTATATATTTGATGGATGAATAAACTGTATAAAAAGTGTGTAATTATTATTCTAAGTACAAATAGATACGTAAAAGAGACTTATGATAATATTTTTTTGTTTACGAATTATGACATTTAAATAATTCATACTATATTTAAATTTAATAATTCAAAAGAGAACACAGTTGAAATTCCATTGTTTCGAGATTTCATTTTATCGGCGGTCCTTATATAAAATAAATATAATCAAGTAGCTGTTACCCGCGGCTTCGCACGCGTTTTTGAATATATTAAATAAATTTAAAATTGTTATTAGATGTGTAAATAACAATAATACTCTTTCAAAAATATGTGTAAGTATGACACGCACATCATCTACAGTAACAGGTAACATGTACATTATATATGTGAATACTAATAGTGTATCGAATGGGATGGGATTTATCATAAGCCATATAGCCGGAACTTTAAACTACTATAAATGTATCACTCTTAGTGCTCACTTACACTATATAAGAAACTAATGAAAATATTAAGCTATACATTATCGAACAATATGTGTTAAATCATTTATTATATAGATATAATATGCCCATATTGTTGATATAATCAAGTTATTAATATACCTTGCTATAATTAAAATTAAATATAAACATATGACTTTCAAGTAAATTTATTCTTGGAGTCCAGTACAATGTACGTCACATGCGCATGTTTACAGTGAACAACATATTTTTGGTCAATTTCACACATACGAATGCACGAATAATATCACAACATAGTGTCAACGAAGTCGTGTTCCACGTCTGTCTATATATCTGTTCGCGATAAGGTCAAAAACGTATCTTCATGCCGTTTTTACCAATATATAAAATGATTCTTGGGCAAGATTTAGGTATAGTTTGTCTTATAATCAGGGCGGGTATCGTCTGCTGGACCCGCTAGCTTAAAATAAAACAACTATTTTTTTTTTATAATGCACTGTGTGGCGCTTGACCTCAGTCTAACTTGATGGAAGGTGAAGACGAGGTCTAAGATGTAACGCGTTCACCCAGTAAAAGCACATTCACTCTTCTTTTGAAGATTACTTCGTCATACACCTCAGGAAAAACAGACGGAGGCAGCGCATTCCATTCTTTCGCGGTTCTCATAATGAATGACGAGGCAAAGCTCTTCGTCCGGATGAATGGTATGTCAACTACGAACGAATGGAGGCCCGCACGGCGTCTGGTAGTCCTGAGATGAAATGGAGACTGCGGAATTAGTTGGTACAGATCTTGTGCACATTCTCCAAAGTGTAGCCGATAGAAAACTGCAAGACAAGCAACCCCACGTCGATGTTCCAGTGATTGCAGTTTGGCGGCTAACAGTGATTTGTCCCCGACAAGTCTTCGAGCTCTGTGATCGACGGAGTCCAGTGAGGCTAAATGGTGTTTGGAACACCCGTCCCAGATGTGGCAGCAATACTCCATACACGGCCTTATCTGCGACTTATACAGATTAAGAAGCTGGTCCGGCGTAAAGTACCGCCTCACCCTGAAAAGGACCCCCAATTTTTTTGCAGCCATTTTAGCCCTAGCCTCAATCGAACGGCCATAGTTGAGCTTGGCGTTTAAATGGCTCCCGAGGAGCTCGAGGTTGTCGGTAACCGGTATGAGTACACCCTGAAGAGTAGGTTCAGGATAGAACGGACTACGTTTCAAGGAGAACAAACACGCCTGAGTTTTCAAAGCATTAAACCTAACAAGATTTGCATCACCTCAGTTAGATACATGTTCAAGTGCCAAGTTCATGCGGTTGATCATAGCTTCCCTCAGATCATCAGTTACTTTCCCATCAGCACGAGGGCCCGATATGTAACTTTCTGTAACGGTGCTATCGTCTGCATACCCAAGGGTACCGGGTTTAAGCAGATCGTTGATAAATATCAAAAATAGCGTTGCAGACAGGACTGACCTCTGAGGAATTCCAGCATCAATTCCCATAGGGTTTGAAGAGCAACCATCCACCACTACTTGAATTGAGCGTTCGCACAGGAAGTCTCTAATCCAGACACTCAAACTGTCGGAAATTCCGTATGATCGGAGCTTACCTATCAGGCTTTCGTGCCACACTTTATCGAAGGACTTGGAAATGTCAAGAGATACAGCCAAGGCCTCGCCGTGTCTTTCAAATTAATTAGTTACTTATTTGCCCCTAATATTCCCGTTCAAATATTACTTGTACAGAATTACTTGTACAAAATTGGTAGTATGGATTAATTCCTTCGCCTGTGTTGATGGTCGAATATTATTATTACTAACCTTTTAGAATAGCAGCACAAAATAGACTTTTAAAATGTTTGCGGTAGCAACGTACTAGGTATAATCAAAAATTGGAATTAAAAATAACGTACAATAAACTTTCGACCAGGAACACAAAATAAACCATGATAATATTTCCGACAGAATGTTATCATGTTACCATGGCAACGCATATAATACTGACACTGGCACGCAGCGAATGCTCTAAAAATAGCCCGATTTTGAGACATTATTCATTAGCGCTCCGCTCCTATTGATTTTAACGTGATGATATGTAGCCTATAGCCATCCTTGATAAATGAGCTATTTAACAATAAAAGAAACTTTCAAATCAGACCGGTAGTTCTTGAGATTAGCGCGTTCAACCAAACAAACAAACAAACTCTTCAGCTTTATAATATTAGTATAGATTATATTCCAAGTTATGTAACACCTAATATTGATTGTTATCAAAACGAATTGGGTCAGGATGTCAAGTTATTATGACGGTATACTTTCTTCCATTAGCGTTGACATGTCAATTGCAGCGTATACATAAATAGCATAGTATATGAACCAGCGTTGTGTAAACTTTGACACCGAAACCTCTGGATCCATTGTTGTAGATAAGGGGAGGTTTATAATGTCGACGATAATGAAAATTCTCCAATTGTAAAGTAATGTAAATATTCCTATTGTCAATTTATGTAATATTGTCTTCAACCTTTGCGTTTATTATTTATAGAACCCGGACGACCGAGCCTATCTTAGTTCTTTTTAAATTAAAATAACAATTAGATTTGCCTCGCAAAATTAGCATTTTTCATTTTAAAAAAATAATTTTAAAACCTACCTATCTCTCTTATAACCATAATAATAAAATTATCCATTTAATTAAAATAAATTGTTAGGTTTGCCTTACAAAATTATCACTTAAAATATATATAAATATATATATATATACACTTGGATTCGTACTGTGGTTATACGGATTTTCAAAGCAACCAATTTCTATTTGAGATATTTTTGTTTTGACAGCGGCGGCGAAACTTACCTTCATATTCTAGCTATATTTTTCATTGCCTGAAATCTCAGTTAAAAAAAGTTTTCTATGAATAAAAGCTAGCTAGATCGATTTATCATCCCCGAAACTACCTATATACGAAAATCGCTGATGCAGTTTCCGAGATCCTGAATATATACAAATATGCAAGAATTGCTCGTTTAAAGGTATAAGATATATTACATTTATTTTTTCAATACATAGATTAATTATACATTTTAACATATACGTCCGTGTGTATATAGTTTTACGTTCGTTTTATCCGCTCATTTCCTTCTAAGAGCGGGACTGCCATTAGCAATACAAACAGGACATGTATTTCGGTGACACCTGTGCCTATGTGTACTCTATTCATCTATTTGATGACACGTGTATTTGTTTAAGCACATTATATACACATACATATGTACACATCTAATCTGTAATAATTACGTATATGCTATCTATGTTTATAGTTGTGACGTGAGATTGGAAAGGAAATGGGATTGCGTGCGGTATTAGTCGTGAGGGTTCAAGAAAGTTATTTGTATAGGCTGAAATAGTTCGCTGTTGTCGAGTGCACGTGTACTAGATAAGTATTACTTTCAATTAAATTATGATCATCTTAAATTAACAATTAAATTCTCATTTGAGTTGAAACATAAATATGTCGGAAAGCTATAACTTCAATTATTCACAAGATTAACGTTGATTTTTACAACATTCGAAACGAAATGGAAACTTTACTATTTAAAAAACGTAAAGAGATACGACAGTAGCAAAAAATCAAACCGCAAAAAAACAGGTAATTTACTCAAATATATTATTAAAAGTAGTTAATATATCTATTTTTTAACTGTTCAGGTAAAAAAGGTAACGGTACATTCGTATTAAAAGCACCGCTCTCGCCGCCCGCTTCCGTGGCCGACTAACATTATCTCTTTACTCAACCTAACTGTAATCTAACCGAGACGAAACTGTCTGAACTGATTTGTTTTAACTTAATAATCATCTAGCTGGTAATATACAAAATGGTATTTACGTATTTTGGCAACGCAGTGCCCCGCCGACCGTTACCACGGCCGACTCGTGCTGCCTTTGTTTCATTTAACCGAATCAAGATGGGAAAATTGAGAAAAATAAAATTAGTTAGGTTAGTTTTTTTCGATTGCTTGCTCTATTATCTCGGTTTAGTTTGGTTAGGTTAGACTTGCAAAAAGATAACGCAGGCCAGCCGCGGCAGCTGTCGGCGAGCGCGGTGTATTCAATACGAAATTACCAAGATAACTAATAATATTTTTTTTTATTTAAGTATTGCATGTTATTTGATTTTATAATAATTAATTGTGTATTAGGGTTTCAACAATACCTAATCAAAACTTTAGTAGAATTCATTTTATTTTTGACAGGAGGTATGTCTTAACCTTTTTTGTAAAGATAACCCTTTACTGTACACACAATTACCATAATCGAATGTAACTAATAAAATAATGTACTTCAAGTAAAATATCGAAACATTTTGTTTTGATTATAAAACGTAGTACGATTATACGTTATATAGAAGAAGGAACTTAAGCCAGCTTAAGTTAATTTGAAGGGAATTTTGGCTGAAGTAACTCCGGCTTCAGGGCGGTTTAATTAAATTTTAAAGGAGAGAGGAACTGTTAATTAAATTTTAGCGTCGATTGTTTTTACTTTTAAATTGCAAATAAATATTAAACATCACAAAGCAAATTCGAACTAATATGTAGGTCATTAAAATCAAAGCAAGCAAGATTGAACCTTAAAGCTAAGAAGCTTAAAAAACGAATCTGATGTAATAACCTTTATTAAAAAATCATTGGCTATATTAATTTTTGAAAACGAATACTTGTATAATGGTCTTATTAGGTATAATACGGTCTTACTAGCTTCACGCTATTTATCTATGTATGTAACAGAAATTCCGATGAATGTGTTTTTCATGCACATTAAAATGTTAGATTATACCTGTAAATTAACACACTTACCAAACACCGATAACAATACAACAATTGAATAAGTTTACTATAATAAGTATATATAAAATATTTACATTTTTCATTTGAATCGTTGATTTGATTTGATCGTGTTGATGCATTATATGAAATGATGATTAACTAATTCCTAGTACAACAAAATAGTCTGTTGTCACAAATAGTGTACTAAAAAGTTGATTCTTTAATTTACTATGACATTCAAGTTCGCTTAATGACTAATCAAATACAAATAATAGTTAAAAAAAACTTAAATACACACTTTTATATTTTACTATTTTGTTGTATATATATATATATATATATATTTGCTTGATAATAATACTGCTGGTTACCTGGAAGAAAATGCTTTATAGCGTTAAACTAGCTAATGAACAAACAAAAAGTGCAATAAAGTATTCATTCATTCATTAACCTTAAACAACCTATTTGCGTATATTCATCTGAATAGGATAAAGAAATGCATTTTCATGAGTTTAAAATTTCTATAAAATACTTAGCTCACAAAATATTATACGAATACCAAATTATCCACTATTGTTATTCAAAGCGCTAATTAATTATACATTCACGTCATTTTCAGCATTGAATTATTTCCTGCTTATAACGTTCCGGAAATTAAATATAATTTATTCAAACATGTATTGAAAAATTAAGACAAATTGTGATTAATATTGTCCAGATAAAAAGATATTTATAGTTTGAAGTTCAAAAAGTAATAATATAAATATATGTTTTATTTGAAATAGTAATGTTTTGTGACGTGAAATATCTCTTGTACACGGTGAGAAAAAATATAATGTAAATTGCTATGTTACGTTATAGAAAGTATGAAATAAGAAATAAATAATACAATCTTATACCTTTAAACGAGCAATTCTTGTATATTTTTATATTTGTACTAGCTGTTACCCGCGGCTTCGCAAGCGTTTTTTTTAATATATTCAATAAATTTAAAATTGTGATTACACATCTAATGTAAATTACAATAATACTATTTCAAAAATATTTTTATCACACGCACGTGAATACTAATAGTGTATCGAATGGGATGGGATTATGATCAGCCATATAACTGGAATTTAAACTATATATCACCCTCAGTGCACACACTATATAAAAAAATAATGAAAATATGAAGCTACACATTATCGAACAATATTAAATAAAACAGCTAATTAGTTACTTATTTGCCCGTAGAATTCCCGTTCAAATATTACTTGTAGTCCGGTGAAGCTGTTAAGCGTAGTCATTTCTAAGAAGAAAAAAAACATTCAAATAGGTCCAGTCGTTTCGGAGATTACCCGGAACAAATAAAAAAACAGACATATCGACAGAGTTAAAAAAAATTTTCATGTTTGTAGCATCACAGATTTTATTCACCAAAAATAATTTATTTTAATATAAATTACACTCACTTTACTTTTATAATACGTAATATATCACAAATAAAAAATTGGCAACAAAACTAATGTAGAATAGAGTTTTTTAAGAGTGTTTGGCGGGATTTCAGTCTGTCAGGTAGTGGATTTTATATTTTTTTCATAATATTGTGTTACATGATTCTATATCGTGTAGAAATTGGTTGCGTATTATATAATATCGTTCGTTTATTTTGCATAAGTGAAATGAATGAAAAATAAAACCATGAATCATTAATTCTATGGTCTTGAAGATTAAGAAGATAAAAAATTACGTTATATTATGTAGAGGATTCAGCGCTTATACCTTTACATTAACTTGGACATAGAAGAAAACTAACTATATTGACAACTTCAGTATTGGCTGTATGG
This sequence comes from Antheraea mylitta, assembly GCA_014332785.1. Lineage (NCBI taxonomy): Eukaryota > Metazoa > Arthropoda > Insecta > Lepidoptera > Saturniidae > Antheraea > Antheraea mylitta. The sequence continues at coordinate 5,305,090 of JACEII010000027.1, read as the reverse complement.
ATTAATTCCTTCGACTGTATTATTGGACGAATATTATTACTACTAAACTTTCTGAATAACAACACAAAATAAACTTAAAAAATGTTTGCGATATAAACGTAACACGTATAATTAAAAATCGAAAACAAAACTAACGTAGAATAAACTTTTTGAATAGGAATACAAAATAAACCATGAAAATATTTTTAATAGAATGTTATCGCGTTACCACGGCAACGCGTATAATACTGACATTAACACGCAGCGGAAGCTTCCAAAGTAGCCCGATTTTGAGACATTCTTCATTAGTGCTCAGCTCCTTTTGGTTTTAACGTGATGATATGTAGCTTATAGCCATCCTCGATAAATGAGCTATCTAACACTAAAAGAAACTTTTAAATCGGATCTGTAGTTCTTGAGATCATAGCGTTCAACCAAACAAACAAACAAACAAACAAACTCTTCAGCTTTATATATTAGTATAGATATGTACAATGAAAAAAAATATAGCTAATATATAAAGGTAAATTTCGCCGACCGCTGTCAAAACAAAAATAACTCACATGGAATTCGGTTGCTTCGAAAATCCGTGTAACCCCAGTTCGAATCCGAGTAACAGCAGAAAAGATATACTTTTTTAATATTTTTATTTTATGTACAAAAAGTTAATTTTATAAGACAAACCTAACAGTTTATTTTAATTTAAAAATATTTTTTAAAGGACCTAGTGTTTTTCCCCAACTTTTGTTTAGTTAAAAATTTAGCCAATATTATGAAAATACATGGAAGCTGTTTATTAAAATAAAGAAATATTTCACCTAACGTCATATAATGGTTACTCGTTACATCTAAAAAATCTCAACTAGTGGTTGAACACACCTACTATACAGAGAGGTTAATAACCAGGTGGGTATAAAAAATACACGCTACAATCTTATTTTTTAAGAAAATCTCCAGTACCTTATAAGGATTCATGCATACAGTGATCGACGCGGTGTCCGAACTCACTACCAATAAATCATCGCCATTATCGATTTAAACAAAATAAAGCATATTTTAATTAACGTATGAATAAATGCTTACATTGACTATTATCAAGTAAGAGTAACTATTTAACCAGTAAATAATATTTTGATAAAACTGAAATATATGTTATTATTTTTTTCTTCTATCACATTAAACCCTATATTATATACTGAGTTATAAGAATGAATATGGTATAAAAAGTATTTTTTCATTAGTAAAATTATTATCATTTCATTTTTAGTTTCGTTAAATTTATATTCATTGTAAATTTATGGAAAGGATATATTTGTTTCTTTTTTACATGTATATTTACATTATTATATTATTTTTTAATCGATTGCCGATGACTCGTATCTATGAAAGAGCGATAGCTTATTAAATGAATTACCTAAATAATTACGGGAAATTGAACCCTTAAATATATCTAAAATAAAGCTGAAGTTTTTCCTAAAAGATAAATATTTTGATGTATAATTAATTGTATACTTTTTCTGTATATAATATGTTTTCTACATACATACAAGATAAGAAATATTTTATAAAAAAAATTGTTTCTTTATCTAACATTGGATGATTAGCTTAACGATTATTAATGATTAATGTTTTAAGTATCAATAAGTGAACCACTTATGTTTTTTGAGAAATAAATTCCTTAAACCGAATACTAGTGCAGTTATAAAGATAAAATTACAAATACTATCTTTTAACATGTCAAGTTTCATCTTTGTTCTGCTGTCAAGTTTCAACATTTTATTCAAGATCATGTACATACCCCTGTCTGTGAAATTTCTTTATGGAATATCCTCAGAGACTGAAAACTGATATCAAATTATGGAGACACTTCCGTGTAATATGATAATATCAAAATGTGTATAGAGAGGAAATGTCAAGTTACTCTGGAAACCGTATATATAATGTTGACTTTTAGTAATTTATTGACGTGGACAGGTTGACAGTTTTAGATATTGCTGAAATGTTTAACAAGGACCGTTAAAATTATGTTACATTTTTTCCTTCGAAAGTAAAATTCGTTTCATTTAGGTTCTTCATTTTTACTCCTAGCCCCTAAAACTTGTCTTATAAAATACTTACAAATTAAAATGATACAGGAAAGTTATTAACTATCGAGATAATAAAGTAAAACGTAAATTAGAGTTGTAACAATCCGTAGAATCCAGTAGAACATTTACTTGCTTTTTTTTCGAACTGACTACGCTATTGACCTAGCAAGGATTTAACAGCTTCATCGGACTATTAAGGCGAGCACTTAAGGCACTCAGCCGATTTTATGTGACAACTAGTACAAGAGTCCACGGCACATCTCGGCCTAGGCTGTTTGTTGCCTGACTCATGCACTTTGCGATATAGCTGAGCTAACCTAAGCTACATATTTATACTTACACTAGCAGTGCCCGCGAACTCCGTTTCGCCTTAAGCATGTTAAAATATGTGCTTTTCCCATAAGAACCTTCTCCTGACAATAACATACACAACAAAAAAAGAATAACCAAATCGGTTCAGCTGTTCTCTAGATTTGCGCTTAGCAACACATTCAGCAATTCATTTTTATATTAGAGAAGATGAGTTATTGAAACATACATGACGTTAAATTTACATTCTTATTATATATTGATAACATTAGTATGGATGTATGCTCTTTCGTATAGAAATAAGTATTGCTTCCGAGGGTTATCTATATATATATAATCAATTGCTGTTCGTTAGGCTAAAACTCGATAATGACTTAGCCGATTTAGCTGATTTTGATTTTGAAATGTTCGTCGTAGTCCAGTGAAGGTTTAAAAGGTGAAAAAATATGGAAAAATTACGAGAAAAAATAGTAAAAATAACAACTTCATTTTCCCATACAAACTGTTCTAGCTATTTTCCTGTCAAACGTCAGACGAAAGGTTATAAAGGTAAATATCATTCTGTCACTACTATACAGTTATTAAAAACTTCTATCATAAATTTATGTGTGAAAAATGTATTTACCGTTATTGTTTGAAAATGACAAGGGAGAGACGAGCTGAAATAGATCGTCGAAGTCAATGAAATGTGCTACGAGCAATCTCACAAGTAAATCGCACTGATGAATACCGGGAGATAGATAATAATAACATTCGTCTTGGTATTGCAGAATTGCGTTCTAAACTGAATAATTATAAAGTAGGCAAGCTTAGAATGGGACGAGTTCGAGCACACAAAACACAAAAAAGCGAGCAAGATGTAATGAAATCAAGCGTTACCGCAGAGGAAGTGCTTCTGTGAAAATGGAACGAGTAGCATACCATTAGTTCTCGGTTTCGAGCATGGAAATTATACGTCATGTGTTCGCGCGTCGGAAAAAAAATCATTTTTATATATTTACACATCTCAAAATAAAGGATAATCTAGTTTATCAGAAAGCTTTAAATGGATTGATTGTATAAATCAGTTTTTATTTAAATAAAAATGTTGTATTCATACGAAACGTTAAGAAGTTTCATTTAATAACAAATCGAAATTAAAATGGTGTAAGATAAGTATGTTGAATGTGAGCAACTGTGCGTGTTGATTTATGTGAAATTTATTTGTATTCTTAATAAAATATATCCGACCAAAATAAACTTTCACTCAATACAACGATTTTATTGTAGTTAAACTTTAATTTATAAATTCCGAGAGTTATGACAATTTTGATATATCAATCAATCTGACGGCGAAGGCAAACCAGTTGTTAGGACTCGGCACGGCGGTATACGACGGCGATGTGGCGGTAGGCACTGATGACTCCGATAAGTCTAGGTGTATTAGAACACCGATCATGTTTTGCTCCTGGCTTCCTTCAATCATTTCTACTTTTTTTACCTCTTCGCGGGTTATATTTAGAAATGGAAGTTCTCTATTTTATCATCCAGTTGTAATAACTGGGACATGTAGTTAGGTTGTCCAGCCGCTCCATCCACATTTTGCTAAACGGGAAATACATTGCTACTTAATAATCTTAAAACTATTTGGTTTTTTTTTTCGAAACACTATTAGACTCACGTTATCTTTTCAAAGACATTTGATATAATTTTTTATGATATTTTGTATTGCATAACAATCTATGAAAATGGCAAAGTCTGATATTACCGATCAAAATTTTCAGCCATTTTTGCGAAGAGGGAGTTTTCATTTTGTTAGTGTCTAATACTTAAAACACCCTATCCTCGAGCAAAAGCTAATAAAGTATAAAGTTTCTAAGATATATTTGAGAAATAAGTAAAGCATAAAAGGTCTCGTATAATGGAAAAAAACGTGCTCGAGGATAGTAAACCGGGAAAATAACATCGCTTCTTGAATTTTAATTATTTAGTTCGCAGGAAAGTCGAAAAAATCCTACGGACACTACAACCTCACGAAACCTTAGCATACACTCCGCGTTTGCGTTAGTACATCGACCCCGGGAGTAGTAAATCATTTTAATAATTGATCCGGCTTGAAATATTCATGAACATTCAGGCTGAAGGTATACCCGGAGAAAAACGGATGAAAAATGTTCCGACCTCACATAATATTTCAGTTTATTTGACCGTTTTAGCGATGTAATCTTACTTTCTTTAATATTTTTATACTAACGTTGGCCACGATTCAAATGTTATCGACAATGGATCTTTGTATACTTACAGAGAAAACAAAATAGATCTAATGAAAATAAAGGACATAATTTGAAATGATCTAAACTATATATATTTATGTCTATAACTTTTGTTTTCTTTTATACACTAGCTAACTAAACCATGCCCATTCCGTTGGGCTGTAATTGACATTATGAAGTTCTACAACCTTTCTCTAGAACTTTTTTTTTTTCGTACTGACTACGCTATTGGCCTTGTAAGCCTTTACAGCTTCACCGGACTACTCTCTAGAACTCAATCATATATCTCTCATCGTTAAGGCAGCGTTTGTAAGAAACATTTTCATTCAACTGTTTTTTACAAATCCGACTGTCATAAAAAAGTAATTTCTTTTTTCAGATTTATATATAGCCTATGACACTCACAAATAACGTGGTTTTCTATTGGTGAAAAAAATTTCAGAACCGGTTTAGTAGATCCAGGTATTACCCCCTACCACCACACAAACTTTACTTCTTTATAATATTAGTATAGGTTGTAGATTTTAACGTTCGACCACATTTTTATCTAATTTTAAATGTGATCGAAGATGATGAAGACGCTAAATTTAGAGAGACTGGTTCTCAAATGCAGCTGCAGCTTGGCGACAGATTTTCATCTCGAGGGTGGTAGTTAATCTGGTGAAAACTGTAGCAAAGATTCGAATTTACGTTCACAAAGGCGATGTCCAAATATACTATCAAGTAAGTCATCATCACTTGTGAAGAAAATCAATGACACATATTTTTAATTTTAAACTAAATTCACGGAAAATTGTGTAAATAAGAATAATATAAATATTTATTTGACTTCTGTAGAATTGAGATTCTATAGAATTTTTAAACATAACTCTACCATGTTTTTATAAAATGTTCAAATATGTATCGAGTAAGTACTGATTTTTTTTCCGACAAAATTTCACAAAAATATATTATTAAATTTGACACATTGTGACTACATACAGTAACGTTATATCAAGTAAGTAATACTTCGCGGTTAAGTATTTTAAGTATAAAACCAGTCTAACTTGTACATTATTGGTTATATAAAACAGAATAACTGGGATATGACATAAAATTGTAATGTTGTCGTCGGCATTTCGCTTGCAAATTGCTGCTCGGCAGGTGAACGAATATCCTATGACGTCACGACACCGGGACCGCGTCCCCATTAGCATATCGATGGGTTATATCGGTTTATCCCGACACCTGATAAAAGAACTGTACTTGACTTCAATTTTATACAGTTTAATGTCACTTTGATATCTTGAGCAGCATACGTATAAAATTAATTTTGTAACTTTCACTGGCATAATCTTGTCATATCTTAACACAATGCCTTATAACATCAGACCAACAGAATCAATGATACTTAATGTTTTAATTTTAAAATCTTTACTAATATTATAGATACGAATGTGAATTTGTTTGTTACGTTATTGCTATATAGTCATCATAAAATATTGTATGACAATGTACAGTAGTCAGGGTATAGAAAATAACACATGGGGTACTTTTCTTCCCAAAAATGTACTAAATCTGAGAGATAGATTAAATATGCATTAAGGCGGGTGAAGCCGAGAGCATAACTTAGTTTACTTTAAAAATGTGAGGTACCATTTCAGACACGACCCCTAAATTTCAGACTGTTTAGTTTATGTTATGACTGCGACCCGCCCCAGCTTCGCACAGTGTAGATATCCATTTCAATGAAATACTGTTAAGGGCAGTTTTGATCTACATGATATGTAAAACGTATGTAATGTATTTCATTGGATAAGGAATAATACTGTATTGTATAAAATAGCTTGGAAAACAAGAAAAATGGTAACTGTGGGTTATCCTTTAGAGATAAATATATACCACCGCGGACGTTTCTTTTGGATCATTTTAAGATATACAATATACAAGATATTATTCCGTAGTACATTAATTACATCTTAAGGTTTCGCCAGTGTTTGCGATTTAAACGCACAAAAGTATGTCTGTTACGAAATCTCATTAGAAATCTTTGAATTTTCCGGTTTCTCTATACTATAATATATAATGTATTGTACATATAAACCTTCCTCTTGAATCACTCTAGCTATTGCTGAAAACTGTATTAAACTAAGTTGGATAGTTTAAAAGATCTAAGGAAGCAGACAGCAAAATCGACTCCATTATATTATGTAAAGATAATTAAATACCTAATTAATATACTTACATATATACAGATATGTACGAGTAAAAACAGAACTGACAGTTATACTCACATTAGGACTCACTACAATTGTGCTATACAGTCTTTTAGAAGCGGTATTGATTTCACTTCTTCATTTAAGTCTGGTAATTCAAACATAATTATTACTACATGTAAACTGAGATATATTTACTATTGAAAAATGCGCTTAAAGTATTTCGAAGGAACAGTTGATGGAAGGTTTTCTCAAAATTATAAGAATGTATTTAATAAATTTACCAATAAATTAATAAACACCTTCATTCGTCTATACTTCTGATGTGAAACATCTATAGGCTCGGGTAAACCTGATTGTTTGCGTGGCGAGTGTGTGAGACCATGCGCAAGCGACTGTCCGAAATCTCTCTTGTCGCACTGAGCTCGCATACCTATAGTGTAATTTGAGATTCGTTCGATTCGAAGAATTTCGATGTTTGACATCTGCCAGGCGTCCCGTGACGGCGCTTTTTTTTTGTTTTTATTTTTGTCATGAAATAGAAACCGACTTCAAGGTATAACATAAAAGTAAATCGTTTCGTTCATGCCGTTTCGCATTGATATTGTTTTTCCATAAACGAACAGTGGTAGGCCAGGCTGAAAGCATTATCGTATCTATAAGCTATAACCATTCATACGGTCACCTGTTATATAACTGTATTCGTCTTTGGTTTAATGTGATTTTGAACCAGAAAACTGTACAATTCACATAATATATTTTAGTTCAACTATATGTTTTTAGAAGAGAAAATCTTAATAGAGGACTTACTTAGTTATCAACAACTCATCGACTAATATTTTTTTAATACTCAGTCGGTGTTATTACAATAAAGTTAAACACGTTTTGAACGCTTGCTTTAAAAAGATCTCTCGGTGAATGTTCGCCGTTTTGCTCTGTTGTCTCGCTTTGGTTAGGTTAGGTTACACTTGCGAAAAAAGGATAACGCGATCTTGCTTCGAGCGAGCGCGGCGCATTTTGTATGAAACCTTTTTATTTAAACCAAGTATTTAACTTTTTTGTAATAACACCGTATAGGTTTTAGTATTTGACTGACCACAAGCTCGATGAGTTAAATCAAAATATAAATACTTCAATCAATTTTGTCCCCGAGAATGCGCTAATGAATTTCAAAGCTACCACGAGTTCCGAGGTTATTAAATTCAGCAAAATAATACATGTTCTTTAGAGTGAATTTGTACTTCTTCAAAAATTCTGATTTCATTTTGTTCATTGAAACTTCGGCATGTGCTCTTTCAGACTTTTATTTAACCCTTTAACCCTTATCTTAGTACTTATTGTCAAAGAATGTATACATTTCTATATTTATATTAACTTGTATACATATGTTGTTCTTATAATTATAATAAGTACTTTTATTTCAAAGCATAACCCACATACTGGCCGTACATTTATCTATACTTATTATCTTTAGCGGACTACAAACGTGTTTTAATTTAATTTAAGTACACCCTCACCTACATAAGTAAAGATTGTTGTCAAGATAAAGAGTTCACTGTACAACGTATTTACGTAGTCGCGCTGAATTCACGTTCACTTGGCAGTGAATACGCGATTATACCGGCTCCCTCATCCGTGCCGTGCGATAAACGATGAAAGGGCTCGCGCCGGACATTCTATTCATGCATATCATTGGCCTCGTAGTATTCCTATGCTGCGAAGAAATGTAGTAATAGGCATTTGTTTCTCGCTTCCATATCATGATCAAGATGTGCATCTTTTTAAAATTACAAAGAGTGAGCGAGGTAAGATTTAACTGCTGCCTACGTCACATACCTATTTCTACTACAAAACAGAAGTCCCGTATTTTTATTTGAAGATATTGGTTACAAATATATATCGGCACGCTTTTTTTTTCGAAATGACTTCGCTATTGACCCAGCAACGTCTTAACAGCTTCACCGTACTACTAAGGCGAGCGCTTAAGTTACTCAGCCGATGTTATTTTGGCAACCAGCTCAAGGGTGCACGGCACACCTCGGCTTGGCTGTTGCCTGTTGCATGCAAAATCGCGACCTATCTTGAAACGTATATGTGTACCAAGCATACACGCCTCAACAACTCTTCCATATATTTATTATCGGAAAATTGAGAGTTTTTCAGTTCGATAAGGGAAAAAAAAAGTAAACCCTTCCACTTTCATGTGTAAGCGTGTAGGCGTGCACGTGTGTGGGGGTGATCGTGTAGTGTTGTAGCGGTGATGTATATTTGTATGTCACCGTATCGCGCAAGCAACGCACTCAAGTTCTCCCTACCGAGGGATCGAACCTAAGCTTGAGCCACTGCGGTGGGAGGCCTAATCGGGTATATACCGGCACGACTTTTAAGTAATCCTTAGGAGTAGCGGCCATATTGGTTATATATAGCTATAGGCTACTGTAAGCACATAACATTAGGTAGACTAATAGAAGGATCGTGAATTAATTAAAACTTTTTTAAAGTTTATATCATAGAAGGCAAACAAACAGGTGGGTCACCTGATGTTAAGTGATCACCACCATCCATAGATACTTGCAACACCAGGGGAATCGCAAGTACGTTGCTAACCTATGTTGGGGCAGGGGGAGGTAGGAAGGGAAGTGGAGAGGAGGAAGTGGTAAAAGAAATATGGTATATTATAAATAACAATTGTCTAGTTTTAGTTTTGCAATATTTTAATGATCCTTCATACTGTTGCAGGTAAAGGAACGATTAATGCTGTTGAAGAGGAACATTAACGAAGTAAGAAACACGTTGTTACTTTAATTATGATTGAGAAAATTTATACTTTTATTTATCTTTGCAATATAGAACTTACCAAGCCTTGATAATTAGAATTGCAGTATTTAAAGCCTATTCGAATACTCCGTCGATTGATTTAGGTACCAATCTTTAAATGACCCGGAACGTTCGATGAAGGAAAATATATTGGTTGTTGCGTATTTTTCTAATCTCCGCCTGTTAAGCAACCACTCTCAATTTGAAAATATCTTGACGTGTATCCTTTAAGTGAGCCACTGAACTTTAGAGCTAGTCTAGGTTTTTTTTATCTTACTTCAAATCATCCCCGAGATTGTGATGAAAGCGCTAAAATATACAAAGCATAAAAATATATAGGTATTAATTTACCAACGTACCTACTAACATACACTTATCACACAGTGATACAAAATAAAAAACAGTGAGTATCAGTGTGTACACGCGAAAGAAGTGAACTTTTTTTGGGCTTATATGGGACTGCACATAAAATATATATACGAAGTCCCGTAGTATACATATTTAATTATACATTTACCCATTTTGTATACACCTAGGCAGAAACTTATATATCCACATACACACAATACATACCAACCATACATTTAACGCGTAAAACGTAACGCATACTGCGTAACGAAAGATAATAACAAACAATAAGAATTTTCACTTCAATAACTGGTATACATTTTAAAAGAATCGTCTTGAAACTACAAGAGTGAAAAAATTAGAATGTTTTTACTTTTGTAAAGTTATTTTCACTTCATTCTTTCTTATCAACTCTGCAGTTCATCCACCCTTTTAAACATTTTTGTGTATCAATAAGATTTCACTCGATTGTCCGCATCCCTTCAGCCGTAGAGTGCGATAAAACGTTGAAAACATGATGTATAGACCGACGGACATCGGTCTGACGGTCAATGTAATTTTCTAGCGAGGTAAGCCCCTTGTTCGTGATACTGGTGTTTATATTGTTTATAAATGAACCTCATCCGTTTCTATAGTAGTATAATTTTGATATATAAAATTAAGTTGTGTGTGAAGTAGTTATTCTTTTCATTGAAAAAGTTTTGACCGATCTTCATTATTTTTTACCTATTAAGTCTCCTGGATGATGAATGTTATAGTTGAATCTGGTAGGTGATATTGTTTTCGAGATTTAGGATTATTTCTCCCATAAAAAATATGTAATCCCTATAAATTTTAGTGCATTTCTTTAATACACTATTTTCTGTTATTTGTTAAGGTATCTTGCAAGATTACGACTGCCTACTGAATCTTCCAGTAAAGTAATATTAAATTAGGCTTAAAAATCAAATTGATATATGCCTTATCGCCGATTAAATAAATCAAATGTCTCAAGGTACAAGAATCGTGGTCACCGCATAGTTTATTTGGAAAATCAATTTGATGTCCGCAGATTCGAGGTTTTGGAATGCATTTATTTGATTTAAGTTGGGATCGGTCTCTGTCCAGTAATGGGTAATTTACCGACTGTAGTTCGACTATTTTTAAATTATAAATAAGCTCATGTGAAAAATGTAAAAAAAATATATACCCTTATCTAACTGTATAAATTAAATATTATCATTATAAACAAATGAAAATCAATTATTCAAACCATGTTAGGTTATACACTTTCTATTCTATTTGATTAAGCATGTGAATACTTGAAGACAAAAGGACCATTTGGGACATATCGGTAGAAATTCGTATTAATCTTATGGCCACAATAATATAAAAACTAGATAACGGATGCCATAAATAGCACGAGGCTTTGTCAGTGGGTTATTTTATGCAGATTTGTGTGTGAAAATCTATTTGAAGTGAAAAAACTCTTTTAAAAAAATGTTGTAATTGTAAATATCGTTTTACTCGGAGTTAAATAGCAGTAATATTATAATTAAAATAATGTACTGCTTTTAAAAACGTATATGAACTTACGTAGGCACGTATGAAGTTATACCTCTTTGGCCTAAACGAAGACGTTGAATGCAATTGATAACGTTTTAATTAAAAAAAACAACTTTAAAAGGCTTTATTTATTTTCTATATATAAACAGAATCAAGCAAGATACCAAAAATGAGAAAAAAAAATCATTTACCAAATAATAATGTAGTAATAATAATTTATAATATGAAATATAAAAATAATATTTACCGAGAGTTAATCCTACACATATAAACCCATTTTAAAAACTTTTATATTTAAGAAAAAAAAAACAATTTTTACACGAATACTCGCCAAGAACTGTAACTAAAAAGAATTCAAAATAAACTAATGGTTTCAAAAATACTCTGAACTTTATTGTCATCGTTGTACTATTTATCAAATAATATTTCAAGTTATTTGAACTAACAAGCAAGTATTCAATACGTATTTAACTTTTTTGTAATGACAGCAATAATGTATTAATCCAATAGTAATAATAAGGTTCATGAATCTTAACATGTTGATAATCATATATGAATTGATCGCACAATAATAATCTTCGGTGTGTATATTTCCTATATAACTTAGATATCAGGTTGAAAGGTAGGATATGTACCTTGTGCTTGAGCAATGTAGGCTGAAAAAAAAAACAACTTTTAATTAAAAATAATAGTTATTATATATGAATTCCATGCGCGATTGTACAATACCTTCAATAACAAAAATATTTGTCGATCGATCCTCGTTCCAATCGTGACACAACGGCCCATTGCCCTAATGACATTTGATTGTGCCGCTCGCATTTCAGCACGTATGCTCTGTATATGACAATCGATGGCACATTGTGCCCGTGTCGGCCAAATGACTGGAGAGAATGTTTGTATTACGTACGCGTTTACTTTATTGGTATTTTATATGGAATGATAGCTGGTTCTAATTACATTACTTCTAATAAATAATATTATTATTGCTATGATTAAATAACACACAATTATATAAATATAGTGATACATAAAAAATACGCTCTACGGCTCATGTATAATGAATATAGAAATATTTAAGTCGTAAATATATGGCATGTTTGTAAATCACTTATCGAGACATTATGGAATAATTATAGTGACAATTATTTTATCCGACAATGCACCATTATCAGCCTGTAAGAGCCCCACTGCAGGGCATAGGTTTCTTCTCGAAGGAAGGTATGGGCGTAATCACCACGTCAGCCCACGACGTATTAACGATTTCAAACTCTGAGAAATTCAGTTCTATATCGTTCCCTCGTACAGTAGTACTACAAGAACATTTCTCAGGTTCATGTTTCCTCACGATGTCTTCCTTCACCGTCAGCCGATACCAATTTAAATTAGCAAATATACGCGAATTCCGAAAAATTCCTTGGTACATGGCTGAGTGCCACAAGCGCTCGCCTTAGTAGTCCGGTGAAGCTGTTAAGACCTTGCTAGGCCAATAGCGTTGTCAGTTCGAAAAAAGAAAATCCTTGGAACATGTCGGGGTTCGAACCTGCGGATATAGAAAATTAATCCAACAATTACTCTGCGAACTTAAAAACGTCGCCAAAAAAGAAGGATTTTACTAGTTTAAAGAGAAAAAAGGTACGTTATAGATTTATTCACAATCGGAACGTTGAGAAAGTACAAATAATAACATTGTTGTTAATAATGTTCCAAATAAAATTATATAACGTTCATTGATATTACTTGATCACTGTACGACGAAAAATATAATTAGTATTTCGTACTTAAAATGTAAAAATTAACTCTCATGAAACCACTTGGCTGCCAATATTTAATTACTTAAAAATATTGTATAAGTATACATCAGAGTCAATAAATCACTGTACTAAAAAGGTCGAGCTAATAAATCAAATAATGTAAATTAATCTGAAATAACATTATTTTATACTAGCTTATGCCTGCGACTTCGTTCGCATGGAATAGATACACTAACACGCAGCAGTTCTCAAAAGGAAAAAAACATCCCGATTTTGAAACATTTTTCATCTGTGCTCCGCTCCTATTGGTCTTAGCATGATGATATATAGCCTATAACCATTCTCGATGAATGATCTATATAAAACTGAAAGAATTATTCAAATCGGACCAGTAGTTCCTGAGATTACCCCCTACAACGTCACAACATCACAACGTCACAACGTTACAAACTCACAAACTATCATCATGCTAAGACCAATAGGAGCGGAGCACAGATAAAAAATGTTTCAAAATCGGGATGTTTTTTCCTTTTGAGAACTCCTGCGTGTTAGTGTATCTATTCCACGCGAGCGAAGTCGCGGGCAGAGGCTAGTGTGATATAATAAAGTCACTACAATAAAACGATATAAGGAAATTAATTAGATTAGGACGACAATCTCATAGTTACATTATTTTTTCAACAAGTCTTCCCTTACAATATTATTTTAGTGGAGATAATTGTATTTGTTCCTAATCCGAGCGTTTAAATGTCTCGTGTTTTCCTCGAGAAAAGTATTCATTTCCTTTCTTGCAGACGTCGTGACATTGATGTGAGACTGTACATGAAGAAGCTTTTGGCGCCTCTGACGTCATTATCGTTTGTTTGATTGCTCAAGGACAGGCATGTAACCAGATACGTTTGATGGGGTTCTTAACTCATATTATACATACACGGAGTTTCTATATGAGTTTAATGTTCTATCAGATGTAATACTAATATAAAATTATCAAATGTATGTCATAAAAGTAAATACAAAGTTTTCTGCAATTTATTCAATACTTTTCTTTTTATAGTGCCACTGTTTACGAGAACTTGGTAGCTAGAATTTTGCAGTATACTTTCTGTATAGTATAAACATTTCCAAAAATAATAATTGTGTTCGTTTTGCTAGAATTTCTTACTTTAACTTAAACCTATATTAAAATTAATTGTACATTTATAGCATTGTGAAATAAATTTAGTAATCTAAAGTACTTTCTTGATATAAACATATTTTAAACATTAGCCTAAATAAACTAGGAATTCATCTTTGGGGGGTCGGGACTACCCTATCAGTCGTTTATAGTTCATACATATCTGCATTAAGATCGAGTATTAGATGAAGTTCCAACGCTTTGGCACGCACATTCTCTAGGGAACTAAGATAAATGTTAATGGTTCTGTCATCCGGGTGCGTTGTATATTTGCCACTGGATTAGCAGTAGGTTCAACGTATTATACATTATTTTAATACAAATGCATTGTATTAAAAAAAATAATCAGAAGTATAAAATGAAATACCAGTAGAAGTGATGGTAACGATTTAATGTAATTTTTAATACGGAGACACTATTCATTTCTGATATTGTGTGGGATTTTAGTATTTCCTTCATCCTACGTGAGTTGTAAAGACAGGTATTTTATTATATTAAATATTCTAAGTATACATCAAATCTTCGTAAAAATATTGTTATAGAGATTTAGTATATTTCATCCGGTCACCAGTTTCTATAATATAATAAAAATAATTTAAATATTCAAATCAATTACAATATTTTTTATTTAAACCTGTATAATAAATTACTTTATTATGCTCACATATAATATTAAAAGTTGAAGAAATTCCAGTAATGGGTGAGCGTAGATTAAGGTTCCTTTGGTATGACTTATTCCTTCTGTTATGCCACCGTAATTAATGTTTCGTACAAAAAATGAAGATAATTTAATTTACGTCACCAAAAATAAATCCTACGTTGTATATATGTGTACAATCACTAGCAGACCCGTGCAACTTTCTCTGCACCAAATCGGTTATCACCAGTTTCAATTGTATTTTAAAACGCAAAAACATATAATAAATACACATATACATACCTGAGAAATCTTTGAAAATAAACTTATAACCCGTTTGTAGCGTCATCTGCCTGGTTTAATTAAGATAAAAACCAACCTATATATATTTGTGGTAATGTGAAAAAAAGCTTTTACATTATCTAGTGATGAGTTGTTACCCGTTCATTCGTTCGTGTGAAATTGATCGAAAATATGTTATTCACTGTAAACATGCGCGTGAAACGTACGCTGTACTGGACTCCAAGAATAAATATAATTGATAGTCAAATGTTTATATGTGATTTAAATTATAGCAACGTATATAAATAACTTAATTATATCGCCAAGTATCGACTCAGACTGGTATATAGTAGTTTAAAGTTCCAAGTATGTGGCTGATGATAAATCCCATCCCATTCCACACACTGTTCGTATTCGCATATATAATGTACACGTTACCTGTAACAGTAGATGATCTGCGTGTCGTACTTACAAATATTTTTGAAAGAGTATTTCTGTAATTTACACATCTAATCACAATTTTATATTTATCTAATATATTAAAAACGCGTGCGAAGACGCCGGTAACAGCTAGTAATAAATAAAAAACATTTCAATCATTTTTGGATATGTTTGACTGTCTGTTTGTATAAACACGCATCATCGGTAAATTACTGGGCCCGCAAGTAAACCATAAAGGATATCTTAGTCTTTGTTTCATTAAAATCGGTCCATTCTGTCAAAAGTTATTGTAATTGTAATCACGACGCGGCGTAAGTACGAGAGAAAACTAGATAAGTAAATGAACTTAATACATTCATATTACTTTATTAAGCTCTGTTCTTTACATAAGCTACCATGTGGACGAAGTTGCGGGCACAGCTAGTAAAAAAAAGAATTTCGTTATGTTCAACCATGTGGGACGACTACGATTCTCCACCATTTCTCCACAGTTGCCACTTGGGTCGCAGTGGGTTCACGATAAATGTGGGAGGTAGGACTAGGCTTTAGATGAAACAGATACTAACAAGTGCATTTCTTATTTCTATTATTTGTACGTTTGTTTTAATTTTAGAAGGAGAAAAAGACTCTGAAAGTAGAAAGTAATCTTTGGAATATAGATCAATTTTTATCACTGAGCTATGCTCAGGATAATGTTTCTGATCATTATTTTATATTGTAGTTAACGTACCTAAAATCATCGCCAGTTATTTGTGCAATATATTTTATGCATAAATTTAATAAAATTACCATCTTAGCATATAAATCGGAATTCTAAGTGAACGGGTCATAAATTTCTACATCTTTAGATAATACCTATACATTTTCTCTTACGTTATTCAAATGCAGTCGTCGTTGCAGTGATCGCAGATCGGAGTCAATGGATATCCACCCTGTTGTTAATTTATTGCCGATGGTCGCAGGGGCGTTGAATAACAGCATCCTGTACAATAGACGACGACAATTTACATGGAAAGCGGGAGTCTAAGTCTTTTTTGTAAATGTGCGCTTGCATGAACTTTTCTGCGTTACGTATTTTCTTTTTTTTTTAATTTATTTATTATTTATTTACCAATATAGTTTAATGGGAATATTCTAAGTTAGGTTATTAATATATATTAATAATCTTAAAATTTCCATCGTCTACCCAATATGAACGTGTAAAGGATAATTTGAAATACACTATTAATTATATCTAAAAAAAAGGAAATTATAAGTTATTTATTGAAATTCTGTTTTGATCAGGTAACTTGGTTAATCCTTTTTACCCCATTAATGAGACTTTTTCTTTTAAACCAAATAGTATGCACTTAAATGATAAAATTCTTCATCAACTCTAATAACTTTATAATAATTATTTTATCGTAAATGTATAAGTTTGCTTTTATTCTAGATCATTAATCTTCCCTATAAAAATATTTATACCATAATACTATAAGTATGAGTATTCGTATAACTTATAAGTTCTGAGGCGGTGGAGATAAAAATAATTTAAAATATCATATAATCACAATTTATATAAATAGAAAATGTATAGAGTACTAAACAAAATTGAGTTTGATGTATTTTTATTGCATAGGATAAATACTGACGCGAAAGTCAAAAGCAAAAGAAAATAATTTGGTAAATAATGAATTCCCAAATACATATATTTATTATACATGTGCTTAGTAAAGATGCGAGGAGGGACAACATAACGACTTCACCTTTTCAATTTAACATTATTCTTATATATACATAATCTTGTTATCAAATATGTATTAGTTCATATCACAACGAAGGAATATAAAACACGGAAAGTTACAATCTAGAATTTTAAAGGAGTTCGATATATTCTTTAAGCCGATAAAGATCTATATAAGTCACACGAATAAGTCCAGGAATATTGTGATTCACATTTTGTTCGTAAAGATGCGTGGAGGAGCAATATAACGATATCATTTTTTCGACTTTACATTTCTCTATTTACATGTTCGAGTTTGTCATCAATGTCAGTTCATATCACAAAGAAAGAATATAAAACACAGGCAGCTTCAGTCTAGAATTTTAAGGAGTATGATGCATTGGTTAATCTGGCAAAGATCTATATAGGTCCCAAAAACAAGGTTAGGTATATTGTGATTCACATTTTGTTACTAAAGATGCGTTAAGGGATAATATAAGAAATAATACAAAACGTAGACTGTTACAATATAGAATTATAAGGAGATCGACGCATAGCTTTAAGCTGATAAAGGTGTAGATAGGTCCCAAAACAAGGTTAGGAATATTGTGATCC
Organism: Antheraea mylitta; assembly: GCA_014332785.1. Lineage (NCBI taxonomy): Eukaryota > Metazoa > Arthropoda > Insecta > Lepidoptera > Saturniidae > Antheraea > Antheraea mylitta. The sequence continues at coordinate 5,286,953 of JACEII010000027.1, read as the reverse complement.
ACATTTCGTTCTAACGCGATAGTTGTTTGCGTGCTTGCACCAATTTGTGTCGGCGCCTTATCGTCGCGGCTAATGTGCAATGTAATGCCACTTCCGACATGAAAACCGTTCCTACTCATTGTTCTCTCTATCTCGTTATGTGCCCTCTTTAAACCAAGTGTGGATAAACATGGGTAACGATATAACAGAGATTTTATGGTCCTTGTGTTGTTAAATTACGACTTCTGCTGCTGTTTCATCTTCTAAGCTAGTTAGTTTTCTTTAAACTATTTTTCATAAATTTACAAAAATAAAAATTAATTGCCGAACGTTTGTGAGGGCATTACTATAGAAAAGCTTTATCTATTTGACTTGTTCTGTTTTGTTCGGTTTGCAATTGTAAGGACATGGTTTTTATCAAACGTTGATATCAAATCTCCTTTAAGTATTTGGAAATGTAATCAAGAAAAACTAAAAGACGTAATTTAATATGTTATATGTACAATTAAGTAATATTTAAATAGACTATAAAATAAGGTGTCATGTAATTTTATTTTCTTTTTTTGTAATGTATTATTTAATTATTAAGATCAGAAATCTTAAAAAATCGAAGTTGCATTCAAGAAAGACTTTAAAAAATAACCGCGATTACATTGCACTATATGTTTTTGCATGACTACATTGCCATGTTATATTTTACGATTGTTGCAACAAAATTGGAGTTCGATAAGGCCATAAATAAATTAAATAATTATTGAATATTTTCTTAGAGTAATATAACAATATATTTTTTTTAATAATTTACATCTTATGAGAGTTTTAATAGAATAAATGAAGTAATAATAATAAGAAGTACTTTTTTCTAATAAAGCTATAAAAATAAAGTATTAAAAAGCGTTATGACTCGTTGTAGCATATTAGGTAACCACGTCGATCGAAGTAGGTTGAAATACTACACTGAACACAATTTCTCGATAAATAAATACATCTTCATGAAACCGTAATATGGTGGTAGGATATTTTTTAATGGCCGCCTGGCTAACTTTAAAATTGGTATCAAAATAATTAGTAATTTAATATTAGAGTAGACTGTGATGAACTGATCAAAACCTTACGCTCTTTACATTGATTTGTGTTGAACTGTATGAAAATATTACTTAAATGTTTTCATTTACTGAAACATTTCGATTTGATTAAGGTTTTGATGCAGACATTTTTATGTAATCTTAAGTTTACTAAAACATGATGTACTAAGTATTTTTGTGAACTATATAATTTGTGTTATTGTTTTATACTTCGTTTTTTTTTTTTTTTTTCATTTTTATTGATATGAAATGTTTACAACTAGACTTCAGTGTCGTTTGGGCCCCCATTGAATCTGCACTGCACTATTGCCTTGTATTTGAATGGGGTTACCACTTATTTGATATCTTTATTGTTATGTACTTTAGTTATTTAACTACGTAACATCTAGTTCCGATAGTAAAAAAAAAGTTTCTTTCTTTCTACAAAATATACTTATTTACTATAATATACATATATCATTTGGAACACGGAAAGTCTTGAGTATTTATTCGACGTGACAGAAACGACATTTTTATTAAACGATACGCGGAGTAAGTTTACGATGGAGTACCAACATTTTTCGCGTGTCGACGCAAGCAGGTGCTCCTATCAGAAATTTGTCCCGTCAGCAAACATAACAGCACACACATTATTACTCTTCCGTGAAGTTCCCTTGACGCGTTCATACACCGGTACAATTACTGCGAAAAGTGTCAATTTTCTAAACACTTCTTTCTTCTTTCTTCGTTTCTTTAGGGTTATTAATAAAATAAAACATTTGTGTATTTCAAATCCATTTTGTATCATTTGGATTAAAATTGAAATTATTTTTGATTATTTGGTTAATATATCATTGTATTTAATTTTCGATACACTCCTGACGTGTTGGTAGAAAGAAGACATGTTCAGTTTCCATGTCGGCACATGATTAATTCTTGAACATAATGTTCAGAGTTTGATATTTTGAAATACCCTTGTTAACGCTATAACACAACATTATTTACTTTCTCTAGTTATTCAGTTTATGTGGTATATTTATATGTTATATGGTATGTTTTATAATATGAACACTATTAACTTTAATTAGCATAGATTAATGACTTCCTGATGTATTTGAGTGATATAAAACCTTCAGGTAAAATTTGTGATCGAATGAAATAACGTAAATATATATACCGAAGTTTGTAAAATCACGAGATATACAAGGAAATCTGCATATTTTGAAAAATCCTTTTTAGTATTTCAGCCAATTTACATGGGACTATAAGAATAGTAACTGTTCAGTTGTTTAAATTTAAGTATTAAGGTTGTGTAATTAAGTACCCAAATTAGTTATGTGTGAATTATGTCCATATATTTAAAAACATAATTATGATATTAAATCCGCTTGTATGCTTCTACTATTAAACTTAATCTAGTTATTGTAACACCTCTGTTTTGCTCATCATGTCAACATACAGCATTAACTGCTACTTAAATAAAAGTAGTACAATCCTCGTATATATTGTTGGCCGCTCGGAATATAGCTAAAATTTCGCGATTGCATATAATCTAATCTCGTCAAGAGTTTAATCTATACTAATATTATAAAGAGTTGTTTGTGAGTTTGTGACGTTGTAGAGGATAATCTTAGGAACTACTAGCTCGATTTAAAAAAATCTTTCAGTATTAACATTCTCAGTGAACATTCTTCACTGGTGCTCCGCTCCTATTGACCTTAGCGTGATTATATATAGCATATAATCATCCTCAATAAATGAGGTATATAAAATTTTCTAAGCTAAGCTAAGATTTTTTTTTAATTGTACTAGTAGTTCCGGAGATTACCCCCTACAACATCACAAACTTTACCTGTTTAAAATATTAGTATAGACATAACACGTATTTATTATTCTAAATTTGTGTTCTGCGTAACTATATTCAGACAGGTTAAAACATTTGGTGTGGACTGTAAGTTTTGAATTGAAGCAATTGTATAGTTCTGCCTGAAAGTGTACACATGTAAGCATACTATCGATTTGATATATCGTCAATGTTAGGCACGAAAGAAAACAGTTTTTCATTGATTCAGTGGCACATCTGGCGACAAAACGCCTCGGGCTTTCCATTCTGATGACCTGACTTGACATTTTTATTGCTCTCCATATTTTCCCCGGTCTCCAAGGCATTCGTCGTTTATGGAAGCCGGCGTAAAATATTGTTAAACTTGAAAGAGGACAAACCAGATATTATGATATTACTGACGCGATATATTGAAGAACTTTCGGCGTCGATGGGATGGCGTCTGGTATTTCGGCTTCGTTTTTTTATCACTCTTGTTTTATCTTTTATCGCATCAGTTTGAAAAAGTTGCTGTTAAAATTACTGTTCCGTATTATATTGATGAAAGTTAAGCATCTGGGCGTTAGTATTATTGATAAACTTTATATAAAATTATAATCGCTTTTAAAACGGGCGGTATTTAGTGTACATAAATAGATTTCTTTGTTGTATTCTTGAGTATATGAGTATAAATTTACTTTGATTTTCTCTATGTGGTAATTGTTAAAATTCCTAAAAAACGCCTAATTATACCGCCGTTTTAGATATCCTGCAGTTAAAATTCATGAATATAAACTCTAAAAGAAAAACGTACGCTTAATTCTTTTCCTCACTTTTTCTTTTTCTTAAAGAAAATGTTATTTAGACCACTTTTGTGATTATGGGAATATGAAATTAGATTTTTATCTATATTACTATAATTATTTTAAGACTCATTTCTTTCTATTATACATACTTTGTTAAGTATTCGGAAAAAAATGACAGCAAGAAATTCCTGTTAGAACAAATTCTCCAATTGTCTTGAAGATCGATGATCGATGAGAAACGATGACGCGTGAATTGTTTCAACAGGCTAATCAAATTCATGTAAATTTTGACTTTTTGGATGTAACGTAGTACTGAACCCGAGGAAGAATTAAGTTACGTAATTTTATGTTTTTTTTGTAGAATATACGCAATAATTTTTATTATTCTTTTTTGAAGTGAAAACTTCTGTAACCCCGTAATCTGTAATTGAAATTTGGATGAAACAAAAAAGCAACTTTAAAAAGAAACAAAATTGATATTTAAAAGAGACAAAAATCTATATGACTAACGTGAGAGAATGAGATAGAATACCTAATCGTTTATATGAGTTTTCTATATTTTTTAAAGATTTACTTCTATACCATGTGAACTACACAAGCGTGTATTTTTTAAATTTTACCAATTACTTTATATTGAGATTCTTTAAGTTGATATTTGTGTTACTCTGAAACATTTTATTCTATTTAATATGCTGTGGTTATGTACTTTAACTAATAATCAAAGTTTTTATTTGTAGGTATATTCTACACAGTTGTCTCTGAACGAATGATAGGTGATAGGAAGTTGACATGTAAATATTTGTTTCACATAGGTATTTAATTCCCGTTTGTATCTCAAAATGATGTATTTTAACATCAACAACTAATTCGAACTTTGTCGTTACTTTCTACAAAAGAAAAACTTTTCCCCAAGAACTGTCAAACTCTGTTACGGGGTGCTCTTATAACAAAATACAATTTGTCATGATTGATCAAAGAAGTTTGCCAAAACAAAGACAGCACCCATAACAAAGGCCTGTCTTTTGTCCAAGAATTTTTTTGCCAATAATAATAGTAATTGATTTTAGTAGCTTATAATTTTTTTTTCTCGAACTAACTACGCTATTGACCTAGTAAGGTCTTAACAGCTTCACCGGACTACTAACTTATAAAAATATTATCACTGTTTAAATGAAATATGTATTTTTTTTTTATTGAAGCACGACAAAGTGACTGCACTATGCCTGATGGTAAGTATAGTACAATCCAAGAACAGTGGCGACCACCGAGAGACAGATTATCCATCGTCAGTCGCCGTTGTCATGCCGGCCATAATGACGAAAGTCACCCGGTACTGGATATGCACAGGCTGATCCCGAAAAGCGACGTGCAAAAGCGAGTTACTATGACGGGCTTTTTCGCCATGTACATGGTGGTTGCGACCCAGTCGGGCTGTATAATCCTACCACCCCGTTGTAGCCATTGCCTCGTTCGTTGATCAGCAGGGTGCACCACGTGCAGGTGAGGTTGGCTTGGGTGTCTCAAGTCTTAAGATGTTACTCGACACCCCTTACACCCCCAAGTTTTGTATTTTCATGAGTATTGTTATAGAATTTTCAGTAGGTGGTATAGCTACGCTGCAGCTATTACTGGTTTCAGCATGAATGGGTCGGCTTGTCCCGGGGTAGTACCACCCTCTCATTGAAAACCGACATGAAGTAACAGTGCTTGCATTGTTACGATTAGTTCGGTCAGTGAGAACGTCGGAAATCCATTCCCCTTCCTTCGCTCCTCCTTACATATTCCCCCAAACACATGCTGGCAATGCACTTGCGACTTTTGCCCTGGTGGTGCAAGTGTCTATAGACGGTGGTGATTAATTAACATCAGGTGACCCGTCTGTTCATTTGCCTCTTATGACAGAAAAAAAGGTATTGAAATTCTTATTACAGGAAGTTGCATTTATGCTTCAAATATTTTTACCATTCTATACAACCTATAAGCAAATATTGATACTACATGCACACACTTCCACATATGACGTAACAGTAGTTTTATTTTAACGCCATCCGTCGCTACTTTTTGAAAATGTAAAAATGTCGTATTCTTTTTTTGATTTGTGCGACTTCTAAACAGTTAGCTATAATAACTTAATTTATTGCAATGAAGTTGACGTAACAATTCGTTTCGATATTATACTACAATTCAAATAACGATTTCTAAAGGAGGTGAAATTTCTATTCAAATTAGTAGCCGGCAGCTTTATTTGGAAAATACTGAAATACTCTAAGAATACTTTTCTACTGAAATAATCTCCTGAATACCACAAATTTATTGCAGAAATATGTATTTTATTTATTGAATAGCAAACTGTTGTTAGAAGTAAATATTATACAACTACTTCTGTAATACCGTTTGATGTTGGTTAAAGATTATTAACTTTATAACGGTAATAAGTTTTATGTGAAACAGGAAATGCCTTAATATCTAGAAGAGATGAAGCATCATTGGCACAGCTTTGGGTGGTGCATCAGTCGACTTCGGTATTTTTTATATTATAGAAGGCAAATGAACAGGCGGGTTACCTTATTATTAAGTGATCACCGCCATCCATAGACACGAGCAACACCAGGAGAGTCGCAAGTGCATTACCATCCTGTGTTTGAAAAAAGGGGGGAAGGAGAGGGAGAGGGGGAGATGAAGTGAGCTTCTGGCGCTCTCACTGACTGAACAAAACGCAAACATGCGTTCACTGTTACTTCACGTCAGTTTTTTGTCAGAGGGTGGTACTACCCCTGACGAGCCGACCCATTCATGCTGAAACTAGTAATAGCTTAAGCGTGGCTTTTTGTAATGAGCCTTAGTTTTCGGTAATAGCAAACATCATGATCGAATCTTTGCACAGAGGCAAAGTACCTTCAATACTTGTCTTGAAAATTCAAGTTCAAAATCGGTCGTCAGATACTTTTACGCATGTTCCAGTATTTGTACCTGAGTGCAAGTACCTCAACTTACTGTGTTTCATCGTCACTTGGAGACAAATTATATTGTGGTCATAAATATATATAGGAAAAAAAAAAACGTGCTATGGTTTCATACATTTTATACCTCTGAAAGCCCGAATATATTGTATGATTCGAATCTATTCTATTCGATTACGCCTTCGTGTATTTACTACAAGTGAGACATCACTTCGTCGTTTCGTATAATTGTGGTTGACCTCCACAGTTTACCGTAACCTTTTACCTATGTAGAATTTAGTTACTGCTGACCCAAATCTGTAAAGCCTACGCCTTAGCGAGCCTAAAATACACGATGACGTAAGCGTATGCAATTTAATTAAAACTGCAGTAGGGAGCCTTATTTAATGAATATAAATTGATTTTGTTTTGTCAAACACTACATGCTCGTGTCGACTTTTTATGTACTAATGAAGAATATAAGAACAAATCTTAGAGTTTTTGGCGGGGTTTTATTCTGTCATGTAGTGGATTTTATATTTTAATCATTATCTTGTGTTATTTGACTCTATATTTTGTAAATTTGGTGGTGTTGTACGTAATATAGTTAGTTTATTGTGCATAAGTGAAGTGAATATAAAATAATACCACGGAGTATGAAATACTGAGACGCCACAAAAACTCCCTGGAACTAACTCACTAGGGAGCAACCATCTTGTTGGAATATTAAAATAATGACATGACGCTTGTAATATTATTATCTACATGACAATGGCAGTAATAATCTGAAAGATTAGTTGTCAAAAATAAAGTAAAAAAAGAACAATTCTTTTCTTTACAGTACGATTTTGTAATGAAATAAAAACTCAACAAATGAATGGCAAATCTGTTAATACTGTCCGTATTTATGAAGATGCCCTGACTGTTTATTGTTTCCTTTACTCACTTTATATGGTTTACACATACATTCAGAAATTTATATGTGTTTACATAGATACATTACTCAAATAAAAAAATAAGAACATAATCTATACATAGCATTATTTTTACTCAAATGCCTATATTTATAGTACCTGGAAGACCGAGCCTAGCTCGGTTCTTTAAAAAACATTTTAAAATTAAAATTAATTGTTAGGTTTGCCTTATAAAACTATCATTTATATACTCATTTATAAATATATATATATATATATATATGTGTGTGTGTGTGTGTGTATACTCGGATTCGAACTGGGGTTACACCGATTTTCGAAGCAACCAATTTCTATCTGAGCTATTTTTGTTTTGACAGCGGTAGCGAAATTTACCTTCATATTCTAGCGATATTTTTTCCTTGCCTGAAATCTCTGTTAAAAAAGTTTTCTATGAATAAAATCTAGCTAGATCGATTTATCAACCCCGTAACTACCTACTTACTGGGTTTCACGGAAACAGATGACGCTGTTTCCGAGATCCTGAATATATACAAATATAAAAATATTCAAGAATTTCACGTTTAAAGGTATTAGATAATTCCTGTATAAGACTAAACTCGTGTGAATTTAGTCTCAGATATCTACCAGTAATAAATAATGTCAACATCAGTTCGTATTATTCTGTTCGTTCTGATTTCTATGTGGTCGAAGGACATTCTCAAGCATGCTCGTGTGGAGTTATGGGTACATTAAAAAGAAAAATAAACAGATTTGCCTATGGTTATTTTAAGTGCGACGCATAAAAAAATAATATTATTTTCTAAGTCAACCGGTTTCAGAAATAAACAGGGCGATAAATATTCATGAGTAAAGTAAGCCTTCTTGTCATAGGCTACGAGAGCCTGATGGATGGTGCGACGCATTTTGCTATCTTGCCTTACTTTTTTCGGTACTTGTCCTTGGGAATATATTAATTTTTTCAGGAAATGTCCATTAAAATAGCAGTTAGTAGTCAAACAAAAAAGGTTTCTTTTTGCAATGAAAATAAAAGTTTACTGTAAATTGTAATGTATTCAAATCACCAGCAAATAATATAAACGTACTAGCTGACTCGCGCAGCTTTGCAGCGTGAATAGGTTGCCTACCGGTTTCAATTGTACTTCCAAACTCAAAAAATCTTAAAAAGCCTTATCTCTAGCCTTATCTAGATCTTAAAAATCTTAATAATCCGATTACAGCGACTTCCATCGTTTCCAATTATGAAACCAAACAATTCAGGGACACGAAACATATTTTGTGAATAATTTACACATGTGTGGAAGAAATATTAATGAGGCGGACGTAGCGCCATCTGTCATTAAGCAACATTAATAATTTCGTTTTGTTTGAAATACGAGCGATGATCATTTGGATATTGTTCATGCAAAAATACTAAAATTGCGAATAAAAAATGCAGTTACGAAGGTGAAACTTTGGGGTCATATTTATTGATTGCAAATAAAAAAAATACAAAAAAGAAAAGTTGTCAAAAATTAAAGAAAATATCTGGATACTGGTCAGTCTAATCTCCTAGAGGTATAAGATATACTTTACAACCTACACTCATACCTACCAAATAATTATTCAAAATTTCATATAATTCGGCCCAGCCGTTTCGAAGGAGTTCAACAATAAAGACAGTGACACGATATTTTAATACATTAATTATAGTCTGTATTAATAAATGTGTATCTCTTACACAATTTATGATGAACGTCATAAAAATAGAATGTATCCGAGAGTAGTATTTAAAAAAAAGGGAGAGATAAAATTTTATATACAGAATGTTTATGTTATTTCAAAGAAAATAACACCGAAAAATACCTTTAACACTTTTACAAATCATAAAGAAGAATTTCAAAAAATATTTTATAAGTAATCAATTGTAGTAACATTTCATGTAGTAATTCTTTCCAAAGCTGATAAATCATAGATTATGTAGGTATATATGAATAATGCTCTTAGGAAATATAACACATAAGTTAAGATTAAATTAGAAGATGATAATAATTATTGCACGATATACTCGTGCTCAGTTTAGGGAACGGCTAGTATGTAAATAAAATAAATAACGCAACTAAATGTAATCAACAATATACGTATTCGCTATTTACGTGAAATTTGTATGATTTACCAAAGGACGAATATGTTAAGAAGTAATTGATGAATGGATTAGATTTTTTTTTCGAACTGACTATTCACATAGGAAGGTCTTAACAGCTTCACCAAACTACTTGAATTAGATATATTGAAGTTTAGCTAATACATAATTTTTGGTTCGTAAGTCAAATGTACGCTACTAATATTTCAAATAATCAGTTGTGACCAATTCGCTGACAACTATTTATTATTATCTGGTGCCGAATATTTTTTATCTAATTATGAATTAGTGCTAGGTCTGAGAAAACTTAATTAAACCATATATTCACTCGAGCAAACCACTGCGTAGTACAACTTACAAGGCTTTGATCTGAATAAGACGCTAATTGAGTTGTAATGTTATTTAATATACATGAATTTATAGCGATAGATAACATCTATGTATAAAGTATATATGTATGAATATCTTGTGAAAATGGATTTGTTGTTTAATGAAAACCATGTGTTGTCTGAATTAACCTTCTATTTTTCTTGCAATACAATTTTGTTACTATCGCCTCATGGTCATGGTCATGTCAGGTTATTTTAAGTTAAAGTTCAAAGTTACTGCTTATTTTCTACGGAGTAGCGTAATAATATGTATAGTAAATAATACTCTGAAAAGCCCTTTATCTGCCACTAAAAGACTAGTCAAAATCGGTTTAGCCTCTTCGAAATTAATCAAGTATATTTATATGTACCTATAGAATTATTACCACGTCATTCAAATAGAAAAATAATCTGTGAAAAGTTATTTTATCAGATGATACCAAGATATATTTATAGGTGGTAGAGCCACGCTGAAGCTATTACTGGTTTCAGCATGAATAAGCCGGCTCGCATGGGGTAGTACCACTCAACCCACAGAAAATCGACGTGTAGTACCAGTGCTTACATTGTTGCGTTTCGTTCGGTCAGTGAGAGCGCCGGAAGACCACTTTCCCTCCCCTCCTCCTTTTCCTCTTGCCTCTCTCCTACTCTTTCTTCCCTATTCCCCCTCCCCCAAACACAGGCTGGCAATGCACTTTACAAGTCCCTTGGTGTTGCAAGTGTCTATGAACGGTGGTGATTACTTAACATCAGGTGACCCAGCTGTTCGTTTGCCTGTTATATATACTACGATACAAAAAAAGATATATAAGTGAATGTAACTGAATTATCAAGGTTTTGCATTTTATCAAGTGTGTGGTCCATTCAATAACTGATAGATATAATATAGAAATAGAATCTAAACGTTATCCAAATGCAAAGAGATTTCCTCGTTGATTTCCTGTACAGCGTCTGTACCGAGAACGGAAACACCTATATCTAGGAATTCTCCCTCGGGAAATACAACCGACAAGAACTCTGTTTCGGTATTTTTGGAACATTTATCTCGATGTTCTCTCGCCACGAAATAATGAGAGTTAAGCGGTTAACTTCGGCCCGTATCCGTTTTGAGCCGTTGCCAATAGCTGGTTGATTGATTTCGCGAGTCGAACATAGTGAGGTATTCGAGTTAGAAATAACAGAGATCACATTTTCTGTTACCTACAACGTTTTTATTAAGCGGGAAGTATTTATAAACCTACATATGTATATAAAGTTGTTTGTTGGTACGTATTATATCTCAAAAGGATAAATTTCAAACGGGTTGACTGTTTAATTTACGGAGAAGGTTTTATGTTTTGCATTTTAAAATACATCGCTACTAGATAGCGCTAGAATATATTGACTTAGTTTCCATTTAACCCGTCTTAAGATTTAGTATGTGCAGACATTTAAACAAGAATATCTGTGCATTATCTGTTTTGTCATCTATCACAACAAATATCATTAAATGATAACTAAAACAGAGTCGATGACAGAGCTATAACAATAAAATAGAGAAATAATAATGAAATTATATTGTATACTAGCTGTTACACGCGGCTTCGCACGCGTTTTCTAATATATTAAATAAATGTAAAATTGTGTTTAGATGTGTATATTACAGAAAAATTCTTTCAAAAATATTTGTAAGTATGACACGCACATCATCTACTGTAACAGATAACATGTACATTATATACCTATGTGAATACTAACAGTATGTCGAATGGGACGGGATTTATCAGCATCCACATAACTGGAACTTTAAACTAGTATATAGCACCCTCAGTGCTTACTTACACTATATAAAAAGTAATGAAAATATTAAGGTATAAATTATCGAACAATATTTGTGAAAACTTTTATTATATAGATATAATATGCCCTCCATATTGTCGATATAATTAAGTTATTAATATACGTTGCTATAATTTAAAACACATATAAACTTTCCATTATATTTATTCTTAAAGTCCAGTACAACGCACATCTCACACGCATATTTACAGCGAACAACATATGTTTGATCAATTTCACACGGACGAATGCACGGCTAAGAGTTCATCACTACATAGTATAAAACAAAGTCCTCTGCCACGTCTGCCTATATATCTGTTCGCGATAAGATCAAAAATTATATAACGTATCTTCATGCCGTTTTCACCAATATATAAAATGATTCTTGGGCAAGGTTTAGTTATATTTTAGGTATAGCTTGTCTCATTATCATGGCAAGCAATGTCTGCTGAACCCGCTAGCTTAAAATAAAACAGCTAATTAGTTAGTTATTTGCCCGTAACATTTCCGTTCCAATATTTCCAGCCGTTTCAGAGATTAACCGGAACAAATAAACAAACAGACACATCGACAGACTAAAAAAAATGTTGTTTTTTGTAGTCATATGTATTAACCAAAAAGTATTTATTTTAATATTACATACACACACTTTAATTTTTGTAATACATAATAGATCACATATCAAAAAATTAGGAACAATAGTAACGTAGAATAATATTTTTGAGGAGCTTTTGGCGGGATCTCAGTCTGTTATGTAGTAGATTTTATATTTTATTCATAATCTTGTATTACTTGACTCTATACTGTGTAAAATTGGTGGTGTTTTATGTAATATGGTTCGTTTATTGCGTATTAGTGAAATAAATGAAAAATAATACTATGGAGCATAAATTCTGGGGTCTTGAAATTTAAGAAGATAAAAACTTACGAAACATTATATAGAAGATTTGGCGCTTACATTAACTTGAACATAGAAGAAAACTGGTTAAAGAATACATAATAACTACCTATATTGATAACTTCAGAATTGGCAGTATGGACTAATTCCTTCGCCTGTCTTATTGGACGAATATTATTACTACTAAACTTTTTGAATAGCAACACAAAATAAACTTTGGAAACGTTTGCGATAGTTTATATCGCACCACGTATAATCAAAAATTGGAAACAAAACTAATGTAGAATAAACTTTTTGAATAGGAACACAAAATAAACACTGAAAATATTTGCGATAGAATGTTATCACGTTATCATGGCAACGTATATAATACTGACGCTAACACGCAGCGGAAGCTCTCAAAATAGCCCGATTTTGAGACATTCTTCATTAATGCTCCGCTCGTATTGGTTTTAACGTAATGATATGTAGCCTATAGCTATACTCGATAAATGAGCTATCTAATACTGAAAAAATTTTTTAAATCAGACCGTTAGTCCTTGAGATTAGCGCGTTCAACCATGCAAACAAACAAACTCTTCAGCTTTATATATTAGTATAGATTACTGATTTAATATTAAACGCGTAGTCTGGTGTTGTAAACGGTCGTACAATTCCAGCAAGAACGCTAATTTTTATTTCAACTGAATATAGTTGTTAACACAAGGACCTTACGTACAGAGAGTTAATTAACCTTGACAGTTCCAGCGGAATTTGTGGCGATGGGTTTATAAAGGTCTTCAACACATAGGCTAAACCCATACGGGTATATGACGCTGTTATGGGATGGATCCACTCCAAAGTAAACATTTTACATAATATGTTTATCTACAATGGAGTCATTGAACGTTATTTGCACTGTTCTTTAACCATAAATCAAACTATGAAATGGATTTATACGATCTGTTATGAGTTTATTATTGTTACATCCATTACTATTCATTTCATGCAGTAAATAAAAAACGTTTCCACATAGTTCAACTTTTTTGGCAAAAGAGCGTATCTCTGAAAGGGGTAAGTCACTAATAATAAAGTATAAATGATGGGGAGGGACGCTGCGAGCATTCTACAGATAAGATTTATTACAACAACCCAACTTACCGATGTTACCACCCATAGCGAAACTTCTCGGCTCTTAATACCCGCTGATAGTATTTAGGGTTAAGTATTACTGGCTTATATTTATAAGAAAAGGCGAATCCAGTATAAACTATAATAATAGTAAGATTATTCTTACTTCATTACTAATTTAATAAATGTGGAAATGAATGTGTTTATTAAGGTCTCACGTCTTAACAGCTCAAACGATATTCTTGTAATTTTGCATGCATATATTCAGGGGTACAGAAGAGGACATTTAATTTCATCTATAATAGAATGTACGGTTCCTTAAGGAATCGACCAAGTCTACAATATTAAAAACTAAGCCGCGTGCAAGAGCTAGTGTATAATAATCTTTTATGATAAAGACTATTTTTTTTCTTTGTAACAATGGATTAATTTTTTGTTTGTTGTTTAACTTAACATTTGTAAGTTTGTTGGTGGTAGAGCCAAGCTGATGCTATAACTGGTTTTAGCATGAATGTGTTGGCTCGGTAGTACCACCCTCTGATAGAAAACCGACGTCAACAAACAGTGCTTGCGTTGTTGCGTTTCGTTCGGTCAATGAGAGCGTCAGAGGTCCACCTCCCTTCCCTCTGCTCACTTCCTCCAAACATAGACTGGCAACGCAACTGTGACCTCCTGGTGTTCTGTTCATTTGGTTTGCCGCCTATGATATATATATAAAAAAAACTAAAATAAAAACTAACCCAACGGAGATTAGTTATATACTAATTTAAGCTTTCACTCATACTATAAATAAGGCCAGTATTATTTTAGTGTCGAGATGACATCCATAGCATGTAAAGCAAACAGAAAATATGACTCTCTACATTAAAAGAAAACTGCCTTAAAACTTAGGATTCTCTATGATTCAGCATACTATTCTAGTAAATGTTTACAAAAGAGAATGCAGGAAACAATGCGAAATAATCGATTTATGTTTACAGTGCATCTACAATGGGAAAATGATATGTTAACAGACTAGCAAATCCTGACAATGCATCCATGCGCTATGCTGACAGTAAAGATTAACTTCGCTGATATCTTACTGTAAACAAAATTGAACTTTGCCGGTGTTATATTAGAAATAGAAATTGTTTGAGAGTTCGATTATGATATAGTAAATTGTATATGTTAGAAACTGTATTAAGACGGTTTATTTCATTAAACTGAAAAGAAAACTGAAATAATAACTCACAAGAAATAGCTGTGAGACATAGTTTTTTTTTTTTACATATAATTAATAACAGTTAACTTGACATGTCACAGCCTTAACAAATAGTCCTGTATGTGTTTATTACGTAGTGATAACATTTTCCTTGTGAGTTAATTTCACGATTTCCGAGATTATTATCGACAATTTGTGTATGTTGAAATGGCGAGTGACTCCTTTGATCATGATTCTGTATACAATAAAGGCTCCATGTATCTAAAATTTCATCAAAATAATTAATTGGATAATTAATTAGTCATTAATTTTTTTAAAATTTCCTAAAAGCTCACAATTTGCTATAAATTTTCATACTAATAATGTCCGCGTTTAATTTTTTGACCACTGTGAACATAAATACGCCTAACACAGACTTAGGTATACATACGTATTATATATATAATATCCAGATAACTAAGGGATAAATAAATATTAAGTTTAGATTGATTATAGTATGCACAATCCCAAACGTACGGCTATATTCAAAGTGACTAAATTGACCATAACTGCACTTTACTCACTATTTAAGAAATCTTAATACGTTATCCTCATTTTTTTTCACAAGTGATGAATAGATAATTGATAAATCAATGTATCACTAACTTTATTTGTTGAGTAAGATTGCATTTAAAACACACCGACAACAGCACGTTTCGGCTTAAAAGAGTAGTACTAAACTATAGTTAGTTTTGTAGCATTAAATATAAAGTAAAATAATATTACTATAAACTAAACTACTACAAACTACAACAATTTCAATGCATTAAATGTAACTACATTGTAATGAGCCGCTTAGTAAATAATGCCTACTATTTTTTGTAGAAGTTAGGAAATCATCCAGTGACTACGATGGATCGTTTCCTTGTATACTTAATACAAATGTTAAACAGTATATACAATACGGTAATGATAAATCACAGTTATAATTTGTGACTGAATTAGATTCGCTCCATGAATAATTAGATATTAAGTCACTTACTTAACCCATTGTGAATTATATTACGCATTTGGAAATTCAAATTGGTAATTTCGCTGATAATTATTTAGCAGACGTTAATCGTATTAATTCGCTTCATATGTTAGGTACTAATTTTGTCCGTGGCCTGACACATTGTGGTTCATTATTTGTAGGTATTGTTTTTTAATACTATGATTCCGTATGAGTCGCCATACCATATTAAAATAAATATCTATGAAGCTCTTTAGAACCAAATTTAAAATAAAATTATTATCTTATAAACATACTAGTTGTGCACGGGACATCGCTCGTGTAAAACCTTATGTAAACACAGCGATAAATAAAGTCACCTGAATCTATTAAGTCCATTTCCTTTATCTAGATTTCTATCGTACTTTAGTCGCGTCGTCATTAAAAGTATAATAACATTTGATTGACCGAATAGATTTTAATGAAACAAAGGCTAAATATTACTCGAAGATATATTTTAATGAAACAAAGACTAAATGTTACTCGAAGATATATTTTAATGAAACAAAGACAAAATGTTACTCGAAGATATATCTTAATGAAACAAAGACTAAATGTTACTCGAAGATATATTTTAATGAAACAAAGACTAAATGTTACTCGAAGATATATTTTAATGAAACAAATACTAAATGTTACTCGAAGATATATTTTAATGAAACAAAGACTAAATGTTACTCGAAGATATATTTTAATGAAACAAAGACTAAACATTACTCGAAGATATATTTTAATGAAACAAAGACTAAATGTTACTCGAAGATATATTTTAATGAAACAAAGACTAAATGTTACTCGAAGATATATTTTATGATTTTATTGAAGAAGTTTTACGAACACAATATTTTATCAGTGATACATGTTCATACAAACTGACGGACAGACATTTCTAAAATAGAACAAATGTATTATTTTATTACTCAGACACCTGCATATTTTTTTACAAAAATCAAAAAGTACAGACACGTTACATTTAGATTTTTATTATAAATGTATAGATGCATTGTTTTATTTATAACAGAATGTTTAGCTAACTTCTTAGTTTATGTGTTTTAGTGGATTATATTAGAGCGACAATTGCCTGAGTTCGACCGCAAACTCTTTGCACCATCTGGTAATTCACAAATTCCAATCATCTATCACCTTGGCCTTGCTTTTTATTTGGATTGTCACAAATCTTAGATATTTACCGCATACTACATTATTTTTCGTTTAAATATTTACGTTAATACTTTGTAATAAAATTCAGCTAACAATTAGTATAAATTACATTTGAAATACAATCTGGAGACAAATTTTTGGAAAGTTAAATCGTTTTAATAGGTCAAAATATGTGTCTATGGACAAAAACACATTTAATATTTTCTTTCGTAAGTAGGTATTAATGATTACTAACTGCTGTTACAATTATTGCATACTGTCGCCTATAACTGAACATTTTAAATATACATAATACATAAATATGATATTAACTTGTGTTGTTAATTTATAAAAGGTCAGTAAGTCTAACATTTTGTATAAGCAAGTAATTGATTAAAAGTTTTATTATACCAAGCCATACGGTGTGACAGATAATAATAGGAAATATATAAATATGATATTAACTTGTGTTGTTAATTTATAAAAGGTCAATAAGTCTAACATTTTGTTTAAGTGAGTAATTGATTAAAAGTTTTATTATAACAAGCCATACGGAGTGACGGATAATAATAGAACAGTAATGTATGCGAAAACTCGCAGAACCTCAGGGTGGCTATTTTGCATCGGGAAAAATATATCCTTTGATTATTTATCATTACGCAATTTTCTTTTCAAAGAAAACTACTTATTAATTATCCTTTATAACATGAATATGATTCTGAACGTTGTTTAAATGTATGTTATTTGAAAATGGTTATTTCTTACATAATATAATAAGAAATAATAATATATAAATTTTCAAATCCTATATAATTTGAAGATTTAGAAGACATCACAGATTTAAACACGCGCAATAAAGAAAGATGTTTGTATAAAGATTCTTACGTAACTTGTAAGATGTTTGTATAAAGATTCTTACGTAACTTGTAAGATCTTGATGAAATTGTAAATATTAAAATGCTAAGGAATTAATCTAAGTCGTTTAAGACACCACATTAATATATTTCAAATGTGCCCAGACGGGACGAGTCGGTAGTATAATAATATATATTTTAATCTAATCTATTGTTTAGCTTGACAGCAAATAATAATATAGTTCAATGATAGTTTAAGAATATTTTTATAAAAAATAACTTCGCACCACAAAAACAATTCATTCCTACTGCTTACTGGTAAACGATAAATCATTTCGAATTACTTAGAAAACGGGTTAGTTTAGTCCGAGTTATCGACCGCGATGGACTTTAACGGCAAAGTTATTATAATTACCGGTGCGAGTTCTGGAATTGGAGCTGCTACAGCATTTTCCTATGCTAAATATAGAGCTAAACTAGTTCTCGTCGGAAGAAATGAGGAATATCTAAATAATGTTGCAAACCAGTGTGAAAAATTTGAGGGAATAAAGCCTTTGATAGTCAAAGCTGACCTGACAATCGATGGCGATGTTAAGAATATTATTTCGAAAACAATTGAAAAGTTTGGAAAAATAGACGTGTTGGTTAATAATGCTGGTGTTGGATTCCACGGGAGCATTCGTGACGGAGTCGAATTATTTGATCGAGCTATAGCATTAAATACGCGACCAGCTTATTTGTTAACCAGCTTAGCTACTCCTTACCTCATTGAAACAAGAGGTAATATAGTAAACGTGTCAAGCGTTGCTGCTTTTGGCCCTGTTAAAGATATGGACTTTCTGCCATACTGTGTTTCGAAAGCAGCTCTAGATATGTTTACAAAATGTGTGGCTTTGGAATTGGGGCAAAAAGGTGTTCGGGTGAATTCAGTGAATCCCGGAGGTACAAGGACTTCGTTCATGGAAGCCAGCGGGTTTAATAAGGAGCAAGTAGCTGAAATACATGAGAGCCGTAAACATACGTACCCACTCCGCAAGGTAGTTGAAAGCGATGAGGTCGCCGATCTCATTCTATATATATCAAGTGATCGAGCCATAAGTATTACGGGTAGTATTTATGTTATAGATAACGGAGAAATGCTTTTGTGATATGTTCCAATAGTAATTTTATGTTGCTAATGTTTATTTGCGCACACTTTACCCAATATTTAATACATTATTCTAATGAATATATTTGAGTCTCTTGTCTGTTATAAAACGATACGTCATGATTTTAATTTAACAACTTATATCAACGCTTTTGGTACTCCAAGAGTGGTATTCCTTAGAGAAAGGAAAAGGATACTTAGAATTACGTCACTCGAAAAAAAAACTAAATGTAATTATGCTACCCAAAAATGCACTGTATTTTACAATTGTTTTTTTGCATTCTGTATTTTTTGTGTTATTCTTTGAGCAAACAAATATATTGCTTAGTAAGGTATTAATGTTTCTGAGAAATAAATAAATGTTAATTATACTTAACCGTATTTTAAATTTATTTTTTATTAATAATTATTATATTGATTCTGATACATGTACCGAATCCTAAAAAAGGAATGTAGATATAGAATATACCATAACCATTTCAGTCATAATACTTATAGGCCTATTAGATACAAAGAACTACGATGTAGTAACAGATGTGGGCGTATATGCAGAAAGTAACATTTACGAGTATGTAAGATTGTCTAATAAAGTTTGTGTTGCTGAAGCCGTTAGTCTTGATAACGCATGCTGCCGGCTGGATTCTGCGGAACAAAACAGGACTTACTGCGGACACAAATGATCCCTGCTGAATTGATTTATAGTGTTTAGAAAGGAACTTATGTGTACAACAAATTATTTTCTGAATAAGATTTTATCGTGCAGATTAATTTTTAAATGATGTTCCGAATTAATGGTATCCTTATTACTCTAACTTCTCGTCTTTAATGAAGTTTTATTATACTGGTATAATCTCATAATTTTTATAATAAATGAGTTACTTTAAAGAACAGTAATATTTTAGGTGTTATCTGATAGGTTTTCTTTCAATATCCTTAATGACCAGTAAGATTTTTTTTTTCAAACTGACTGTGCTATTGGTCTTGCAAGGCCTTTACTGCTTCACCGGACTACAATCCAGTAAGATATTTAATGTAGCTAAATAAATACTATCACATTAGCATAGCAGGTATTAATTGTTAAAGTATTAAATTTCATATTTTTGAGGAACTTTTTTTTTCGAAATGTCTACGCTATTGACCCATCAAGGTCTTAACAGCTTCACCGGACTACAGTTTTTGAGTTTTTGAGGAACTTATACCATTTATTTTATGTGAACACAAAAAAAGTAGCTGTAATTGTTTGTAAACACAATGCTGCCCAATAGCAACGGTCATCACAGAGCGAGCTACAATCCATCATTAGTCCCCGCGGTCATGCTAGCCCATAGGCCTCTTTAGTAGCTGGATATACAATAGCTGATCGGGAATATGACAAACTAAAAAGAGAGTCACTGTGATGGGTTTGTTACTGTGTTCACTGTGGTAGAGAACAAGTAAGTTATCAAGATTTTACCATCCCTTCTTTCTTACTGGATATATATAGGCTGATACCAGAACCAGAACGCGACACGTCTAGTAACCATATTTTAATTATAACTTGTATACGGAGTTCTTTATAAAAATATAGTCACCATGTTTTACCTCTTTCTTACATTCTATAAATACGTTGCCCCTTTTCAGACTCTCAGTAACATTATTTTCTTTAAAATTTTATAATTATTACAATAAGTTCATTTGGAGGATTTATTTTAAAAAAGAAATAGGATTAAGCGAAGCTCCAATAAACAGATGATTAAATAAATAACGTTAAAGGCTGAAGACCTTTTAAAAAGGGAGACACGGCGCGTGTGGAACGTGCGTCCGGAGCCCCTCAGGGGATTTGCGGGGCTCAGATTTTTCAATTTTTATTTCCTTTGTAAGTGCTGACAATGTATCGGATACACTGTATTTACTATTTTCGGTTAACACGAGTAGAGCTATTGGGAAGAGAACATATAAATTTCTAGTCATGTATAAAGTTGTCAGTATGGAAATAGGTTGTACATTTTATTGCTGTATTTTATTAAGTATATTCCTCTTAAGATATTTTAAGATTACATCTTAATACCATGGATAACTTAACTAGTAACTAAATAGGAAACCTCACAAAGACCTTTAAAATATTGAAATACATTTAAGTAGTATTTGCTTTTCTAACTTTTTTAACTCATATTGTCCTTTCTGGAAAGTCTTTAACTGACGATATAAATGAGCAGTTTATTGAAAATTATGATGATGGCGTTAAAATGTGAAGTTGTTATGAGAGTGAATTAGTATGAGATAGGTAATTGATTTAGATATTTCAAGTGGCTTTATATGAACATAGACATTGTTCGTGGATAAATCAGAATAAATACTTTATAAAGTAAAACTGTAAAGTAAAAGAAAGTATATGAAAGTTCTTCAAATTATAGATTTTTATACAAATACAAAAACTTTAACTTTGTGTTAAGAATATTTTATTTGTTAGATGCTGATTTATTATATTTTTCTCACACAATTGCCTTTAATATTAAAAAAATAAGATTTGCTAAGCTTGAAAAAGTGGTTGAGTGTCAAACGTCATCATCGATATTAATAGATATTAATTAGACGTTAGTTTTCAAATAAAAGAAGACGGAGGAATTGTAAAGATCTCTCGATAATTATATTTTAGCTTTATTGCAATGTTCTCATTCGCTAAAAAATTCAGAATCGTTATGGAGTCGAAGTCCTTCGACGCGCTTTCTAAGCATGCTACCATTAAATTAACGACTGAATGAGTATATTTCATTAAATTGTAAATTATTCCAGGAAAACTAGTCAGCAGTTTTTATAAATAGGTTCTAAGTGTAATAGTAAATTTATATTTTTTTTGTATGCAAATGAGCATAAAATATAGCTTTATTAGTCGAGTAAATAGCATAACTATACGTAAATGTCATAACATCTACTATACGTCATGCTTACAAAATATCAAATACAGTGCTTAATGATATTATATCTAAGTATACGTTACCTACATGATATTTTTACAAAACAAATGGCACGATAACACACTCATACACTGTTGCTTAGATACGAGTGGATTGACGGGCTAGTTTTCAAAAATAAACCAAGTTTAACAAGGCGCTATGGAAGTGCCTATGACGTATATATGTAGGTACTGCATTATCATAAAAGAATTGTCATTAACATATTAAAACGTCAAAAGAGTTTTAATATCTTTTAGGCCAACGCGTGATCTTAATTAAATCCTTCGTTTCAAAACAGCACCATAAGAAACCCACATATACCCTGTAAGGTATTCACAATCTATATTTAATGATATCATATAAATATCCATTTGTGTATTCGACAAAGAAAACAAGTGAAATAAAGTACGTCCTTAAAAGACAAAATACAACAAGATCTGTAATTCTAATATAATAGAAAGAAAGCATAAAGGAGAAAATAATAATATCGCGTATTTGGCTTACACGTGTTTATAAACGGTAGGTATACTGGTACCTTACAAAAGCCAAGTAGAAAAACTCGGGTGAAAAGATCAATCGCGACATAAGGAAAATTTCATGCAACATTTTGTTCGGTCGGTTGCTTTAACGGTCGTGTGATGTAAATGTAATAAAGCAAATGGCCCTTCTTTGCCACTCGCGTGTGTGGATGCCACTCCAGCCATCGCTGTAAAATATTTTTATACTTTATTAAGTTAATGTCGTACAACATAACTTTATATAGGACTGTACCTGCGTGTATCAATATTCATTTTCATAAATTACTATTTAGACGTCTCTTTTACTGTTTATATTTAAATTACTATCTAGTATTCTATGAAGTACTTATGTTTCGATAGCGTTTAGTATTTAGTCAATACTTTAACATATTCTATTAGCGAATAAGTTATTTTCGTAGCCAGTTTTACCACAAAAAATATTCTCATTATCCTTACTGTATCTAGATTACATATTCATGTTCGTAATGTAGGTGGGTAATGTAGGTAGGTGGTAGAGCCCCGCTGAAGCTGATTTTGGTTTCAGCACGAATGGGTCGGCTCCTCCGGGGTACTACCACCCCTCTCACAGATAACCGACGTATAATAACAGTGCTTGCATTGTTGTCTTTCGTTCGGTCAGTGAGAGAGCCGGAGGCCCACGTCCCTTCCTCTTTCCAGCTTTCCCTTTCCTTCCCCTCCCCCTTCTCCCATATACAGGCTGGCAACACACTTGCGACGTCCCTGATGTCGCTAGTGTCTATGAACGGTGGTAATCACTTAACATCACGTGACCCACGAATTCGTTTGCCTCCTTTGATATAAAAAAAAAATGTATCCATTTGTTTAAGTTTACGAATTTGAATATGAACCAGTCAAAATGCATCATTTCTTTGATAATTAATATAATTTATTTAAAAATTAGTTATATAATAGTTGTAACCTATATAAAGTTAATAAAATTTAGTAACAATTCACTAACTTTTTGAAACTACCGTCATCATTTATTTTTAATACTATCGTAATCATTTATTTTTAATACTACCGTCATCATTTATATTTAATAAGAGTCGATATTCATTGAATCACAGTATACATGCAAACACATGAGTGACAATTGCTCGCACCTTGGTCTACTTATGTATCTGAACATCATACAATATCTTCCTGTAAGTTTGTAATAACGATTTATGACAGGTCTAGGATAGAATTTTTGCCAACTTACTTTTTGACGTCATGTCATGGCCAATGAAAACAATGTATTTATAAATTATGTTATTCTAATGTATATTCTACAATACTGCAAAGTTTTTGATAATCCATCCTATAGTTTTTGTGTGAAAGAATGATAAATGTACCTACATTCTCGTAAATTTCGCGTTTACAATATTTATATCCAGATACGCTTTATACTGAAAGTTGCAAAGTAAAATAACCTAAACAATAATTCTTAATATATCAATCAATTATCTTCTTTATATTTATCTAAGAGCCTAAAAAATACTTCCATAACGAATCATATTATAGAACAAACATGATCTAAATTATGTAGATATTACTGACGACGTACTAAAATTTAAAAACAATTCTAAACTGTTGCCTTTCAATTCGTCTCTCATTAATTCTGTCTGTGATCATTACCTGTTAGACTCGCTTTGTTTTTTTACAATGTTGACTATTCAACACTCTAAAACATCAAAAAACTCAATCAAGGTAAAGCATTTTTCCGGTCAATTAGCATTCATCTACCAAATCATCCGCCAAATAATAATTCCTGGTTAAAAAAACCTTAAGAAATCCACAAGCAAACTGTCAAGACGCGATCGACAATAATTAGTTGGAGTGTTGAGTGCGAAGGAAGCTCAAGATTGATGGCACGGGCACAAAGGTCTGTCGGTGATAAATTGCCCGATATTAGGTCATGATTTGGGCCGGGTATTTGCCTATCGGCTTCACTATCGGCCTTGCATTTTTTGTCTGGCCGGCCCTCTCTGGAATGCAAAGTGAATATGAATTGAGCTATCTCTGACAAACGAGAACTTGGTGAGGTATTACGTAAAATATTGTAGTAATTTGTAACTATGGTTTTGTTTAATGGAAATGAATCACAAATGATTAAAGTACTACTCGTTTTTAGACATCTATGTGTTATATATTAAAAGGGAAAGATAAAATAGTTAAGTGCCATTTTTTCTTGTACTTGACAAGCGATTTTCTTCTTTTTCTCGTTAATTAGAAGAGTTATTATTGATAAGCTTTTTTAAAAAATAAAAATAATTTTTAAAAAAATTATGGAAATTGCTTTTTTATTGACAAAATTTGTACCCCTTATTACGGTCGGATTTCAACCAATAAACAAACGATCACTAGTCTTTTTAAAATGTTAATTTAAGTAAATACAAGTTACTGTCACACAAAGGTTAAAATGATTAATGAAAACGTCTGACATCTGTTATATCTTTAGTAACACTAAGTTTTTTTTAACAATATTTTTATATCAATTTTTAAACTTTATATATTGCAAATATTCGATTTATTTCTTTATTTTGAGATTATTTTGTTATTTACATTGATACGAATAATAAAGATATTTTATTGAATTCGTTGTATTTTCTTATTATTAAAATGTTTTTCTTTAATAAAGGATATGGGTATTTATGTGATAAAAATAAATTAACAGTTAAATTAACGTATACAAAAACGTTTTAATATAAGATAAATAGTTTGTTACGTTTCAGAGATTATGTCGTAATAAAGATATTAGTACTTTTTCTCAGTTATCATCATAAAATTAAATATTATATTACTTATCAATAGGTTTGAACGAAAAGATTGATGACTTTTAAAACTTTTGACACAATACCTCGGACGAAGCGATTTATTACTTCATTTTTGTAGGTGATAGACCACGTTGAAGTTATAACTGGATGTAGCATGAATGGGTCGGCTCGTCCGGGATAGTACTACCCGGCCCACAGAAAACCGACGTGAAATAACAGTGGTTGCATCATTGCGTTTCGTTCGGTAAGTGAGAGCGTCGGAGGCCCACCTCCACATTCCTCTCCTTTCTTCTCTCCATTCCTCTTCCCACTCTTCTCCCTTCCCCTCATTCCCCCATCCATCTAAATATAGGAGGGCAACGCACTTGCAACTCCCCTGGTGTTGCTGGTGTCTATGGACGGCGGTGATCACATTATATCAGGTGACCCGCCTGTCCGTTTGCCTCCTATATGTTATTAAAAAAAAAAAGATATTCATGTTTTATTGTCAGTTTTGGCTACGTTATGCTAATCATATCTGATATTAAGTATTACTAAAATAATAACTATTGTACATTGTCAATAAACATTAGCACTAATATATTCAAATGTCTCCGAATCTGTATGTGCAAACTGATCGGACATAGAGCGATTTCGTCAAATAAGGTTTTACAAAATGAGACCTTAGTCCATAGAATTTACGAATCTAAATTCACCTCCATCGATATGGAACACTCATCCAGGGTTATTATGCAAATCATGTGCTTCGGAACTGCCGCGACGTTACCTAGTTCCCTTTACTTGAGAGGCAAATTATGATAAATGAAATTCCGCAATATTCAAACAGTTTCGCCTATGAACTTCATTTGATGATATTATGTATGTTTTGTACGTGCTCTGTGTATTTGATAAGTTGGATCGTGTAAGTTTGAGTATATTAATATTATGATCAATTGTAACATCCTTCTATTTCTAAGCATTTATTTCGCCTGTGTATTCTGGTTACTTGAGAAGTTTTATCTAAATTAATATTTATTAGAGAGTATTATACTTAATACGAGTAGCCTTTAATCTATTCGTTTTAGCTCAGTTTTAGGCTAACCGGTAGTAGTTCAACAGTTTCTTTAACTTAAACTCAAAAAAATGACAAACCATAATCCATTATTAAATATAATAGCTGATTTGTTACGTCTTTGAATACTGTATATTGGATATAAAAATAATACTTATAATTACTTACATATATATTATATTAGACACATACATTCTACTATTGACATATTGAATAATGATATAATTTAAAAGTAGCTTCCTCCATATGCTTCCAGTTATGATTAACTACAACAAGCTGACCGTATTTTATTGAAGAAGAACGTTGTAAAGAAACAATGACATAAGAGTAGATAATTGAAGTGAAAACTTCTTTAGGCGCGTTGAGTAATTTTTTGGGTGAATAAAAATAATGAAACTGCATCATCGTCACCGAACGCTTTCCGTAAGCTATAAGTATACTGTGTATATATATGTACTTTTTGGGGTAAACAAAAACTGCGAAACTCGCGTCGTCGGCACCGTACGCTTTCCATGAGTTAGTAGATACTACGTATCTACTTTTTGGATGAACAAGATACGTGAAATTCGCGTAATCGTCACTGAACGCCTTCCATGAGCTATATGTATATTGTGTACCTATATATGTGTACTTTTTGGGTGAACAAAAAGCGTGAAACTCGCGTCATCGTCACCGAACGCTTTCCATGAGCTATATGTATACTGTGTACCTATGTATGTGTACTTTTTGGGTGAACAAAAAGCGTGAAACTCGCGTCATCGTCACTGAACGCTTTCCATGAGCTATATATATATTTAACGAGTACATGATATCTGCGAGTAATGTTTTTGTTAAACTTAATTGTAAGCCTATTCGATGCTTTAACAACAAAATCATAAAAATAGGTTGATAATCTTTTTTTTTTATTTAGAGTAATTAACACAAAATCGGTTATATTGGAATAACAGAAGAATTAATCCCAAACTCTATAATAAAATCGAAATAGAAAGAGTCGAAAGTAAAAAATGTCTTAATCCAATAAACAAAACCAAGTTCCGTGTATTATAATTATTTGATTTCAGTGATACAGATATTAGACATCTCGAAAATCTCGTTAACTCCAGTACAAAGGCGTTCGTTTGCAACTACAAATACCGAAATTTCGGTGGAGCCACTGACACAGTTTGTGTTTCATCAAGCCCTGAAAGGGTTTCACGAACATTGCAACTGTAGGTAGAGTAGGCAAACAACGCTCATGGTATGCGACGTATGATTTTTGTATTTTCTGGTTTTACCGAATCAGTAATGTAGTTATTAAATAAAACTATTTATTTAAAACAATAATTTAGTGTATACAAGTGAATAAGTTTTCCAATTTCAATTTTCATTACACAATACGTATAATGTGCTCTTTCTGATAGATGTAGTTTAGGTTTTAGCATGAATGGCTCGGCCCGCCCAGGGTAGTACCAACCTCTCACAGAAAACTGACATGAAGTAACAGTGCTTGCATTATTACGTTTCGTTCGGTCAGTGAGAGCGCCGCAGGTTCACCTCCCATTTCCTCTACCCCGCTTCCTACCCTTTCACTCTTCCCCCTCTGCCCTTCCTCCTAGCACCGTAACACAGCCTGGCAACGCACTTGCGACTCACCTGGTGTTGGTAGTGTCTATGGACGGTGGTGATCACTTAACATATGATGACCCGCATGTACATTTGCCTCTTATGATATAAAAATATATATACATATTATTTTTAAAACTTGTACATACATTACATATATATTTTACTCCATTACACATTTATAAACTTTGTTTTATAGCATTTTCGGTGATATGCAAACCAAATGTATAGCGAATAAAAATTCTAGATATTTTTCTTTACACGCATATAATGAAACGTAAACGTTAACGTTAAAACTACTAAACGTATCAGAATCAGACTAAGACTATTCTACTACTACTTTTTTTTTAATTCCAAAGACCCTTTGTTATTTTTTTAAATTTTATGGGCAACGAGGAGGCCAGCTATCGGCTAGTATTTCGTAAATAATTGTAAACACTATCCAAAACTTCGATGTAGCTCATCGACACAGTTTGTGTTTCATTAAGCCTTGAACAGGGTTTCGGGAACACTGTTCAAGAGATAGTTCGTGCAAACATCGCCTTCGTTTGGTGCCTCGCATTTAATCTGTCCAACCATTGACAATCCATATTTACAAGTTATGTGTAATGAAATATTCATCAATGTATGTAGTTATTAAAAAATTAAAGTTAAAAATGTTTGTCATAATTAGGCAGGTAGTTGTGTAATGTGGCCCCCCATCTCCTCGTTACACGGGTGAGGCTGACGAGGGGAGGCTGCTAGTCGTGTACCCAGTAGCCTCTCTATAGTAGGGTGAAGCCTGGCGTTCATTCGCCAGGCTGCCGCAGGGGCAGTTTATCAGGTCAGTGAGCATGCTCGAACCCTGGCTGCTCCTACCATGCGGCGGACGGTACTCCGTGGGGTTTTAGTCCGTGCGAGTCGGATATAGCCTACCCTCTCCCCCGGGAGGGTAGCGTATCTGTTAGGGATTTCCCCACATTAATAAAAAAAAACGTTAGTTGTATAATGTAACATATTCTTGTAATAATTTATGTGTATATGTATATCATACACAGGGATCATTTAAATGTATACTAGGTGCAATGAAATTAATACTAACTCTTTAATTCATATATATATAAGCTAAGAATAAACGTGTTCTAATTAAAAAGAAAATGTCCATTATTGTTTCTCCATATAACTGTTTTACGAAACGTTTTGCTTTTCGACATTGAATCTTAGATCTTGGTTCAATAAGCGTCCTTGTTATTCTGTATTTCCACCCATTCATACAATCATTCAGGTCTAAATATAATATCTAAATAAAAAATACGTAAGTAAGAATAAAACATGTATTTAATTAAGTTTAAAAAAAATTACATTTCTACAATTCCCATCCATTACATAAGTAAAGAAAATGAAAATACAAATTCGTATGATATTGTAAGCTTGAATACGTTCAGTGATAATAAAAAAAAAATCTTAACATTTCACTTATAGCATAGATGCCATCTGTATGAAAGTAACATCTGTGTCAACACGTAATTGACTTCGCCATAAATAAGATCATTTTGCTCTACAATCTGCATTTTTGGGTACGTTTTAACCAACCGACTTACATAATAAATGAAGGTGCCGCGCCAAAAGCGGAAGTAATGGCGTCTACTCAAACCAACATGAAAAAATACTCACGACTATCCATTAATTTTCATTTTTCTCTATGACCAAGGATTGCTGCCTTAAGAGAATACAAGATGTTGAAGAAGCAAAAGCTATTTTAGCGGAATTGTTATTTTAGTGGGATTTTCCTCAAATCTTTATCAGTTTATTTTATGAATGACATAGCACTTTATGGCGTTCTGATTTATGGTTTGACATGAGAAGACGTGTAAATGATCGTTCTTATCTATTAAAAGAATAATTTAAATTATCTGTAATAAAATACGCTACAAGGAAAATAATTCTGATATATATGTAGGTGTAAGTTAGCTCTATTTTTAATAATAGTGATCGTTTACTGTTTTAGCATCTGACTGTAATTAATTATTTTGTTAAGTTTCAATATTATTGTGGGTGTTTTCCCAATAACAATAACGATAATTCACAAAATACAATTCTTTAGGTTGTAGTGCAACGCTGATCATATTACTGACTTCAGCATGAATGGGTCCGCTCGCCCGGGGTAGCATCACCCTCTCATAGAAAATCTACTTGAAGTAACAGTGCTTGCATTGTTGCGTTTCGTTCGGTCAGTGAGAGCGTCGGAGACCCACCTCTCCTCACCTTTCTACTCTCCTCTTTCCTTCCTACCCGCCCCTTCCCTCCCCCAACATAGGCTGGTAACGCACTTGCGACTCCCCTGGTGTTCCAAGTGTCTATGGACGGTGGTGATTACTTAAGATCAGGTGACCCATCTGTTCTTTTCCTCCTATGATATAAAAGATAATATTGTCTAATAATCTTGTAGCTTAAAGAGATAAATATTGTGATTAAAAACATAAAAATAAAAGATTCCACTGGTTGGTGATAAGGGAAGAACTTTAAAGAAAATCTCTTGAGAAATAGAGGAGGAATAAGAAATAAACTGTTTTATCATTGTCTATTTATATATGGCTTTTTGTTATGTCAATGGGCAGCAAATATGCAGACGGCCCATCTCACATTAAATGTATAGTACCTGTACCTATAGGTAAGTACAACACCAAGGGTATTACTATTGTATTGCTAACCTAGAAGGGCGTATTACTCTTTTCGAAGAACTGTATGACATAGTCCTGGGGGAAAACCGTACAACCGTAGTCAATACCACAAAGCTAGCGTATATATAAACTGCAGAACCTTACGGCAGTCGCTATTTTGCTAGGTTTTAAAGTATGTGGATGAGGTACCAGATAGCGGTGGAAGCTACAAATTTGGTATGGCGATGCGGGCACCCTATCAATGAGTTCTCCATAACATTCTTCGTTGTAAATGCGGTAAAGAAACATAGGGAGAGACTAAATGTCTCTGTCACATTCGATGCACTAACACGAATATTACTAAGATAAACTTATCGTATATGGATCATTAGCTTATTTAGTTTAGCTTAGTAAGATTCTTGTTCTGCATCTAAGACGACACAGGTTAAGCCGAGGTTCGGCCATTTTCTCACCCTTGAGCTTGTTGCTAATTGGCTGAGTGTCTCTGCTCGCCCCAAAAGACCGGTGAAGGTGTGAAGGCCCATCAGGCTAATAGCGTATAGTTAGTTCGAAAAAAAATCTCTACAAAATTCATAATTGACTGGATTAGGAGTGTTATAGTAACAAAAATGACCACGACTCATTTGGATAAAAATCTCAGTTAGCTCGTAGACAATAGATAAAATAATAGTACATAACTAAATCATGCATATATGTGAAAGTTATATGTATACATAGAATATCTATTCGGTAGTCGAATAATTGAATAATTACAGGTTAATGTTTGTAATGTAAACTCTCATTGTATTTACACGTTTCGTCCAACAGCAGACCGTCGATAGCGAATGTTATGTTGAACTATTTAACAAAACGATTTTCTTGTAATGGACTTAATATATATTTTATACATAGTCTTTTATATACGTATAGTTTTATGGTAGGTCTCACTAAATACAAGAGAATTTGTGAGAAAATTTCCAAAATGTCTGCTTTCATCGAAATACTAATGTATTTCTCAGTATATGAACAGTACGAAATAATAAATAAGTACGAGGGATATAATTATGTATACATATCAAATTTCTCAAGAGGTAATTTTACGAAGGAAAGATAACATCGTGCTTTTATTAGTTTAATTGGGGAGTATGTTGTAATATTTCGGAGGTACAACACGATGTGTATAGTTTCATGGTATACGTTAATTTCCAAGTATTTGTTAATTCTAATATATGTAGATATATCTAATAAAGTTAATTATCTTATTATCCAATAACTATTATGTTTTTGAGTTCCTTTAATCAATTTTAACTTTTTATTTTTATGCAACTTTTATAAAAAAAATGACGGAATAACCTATACTCGGCAATAAAAAACATTAATAAGGCATAACATAAATGTTTTTTTTTTTCGCCTGTAAAAAACTATGTTTTATATAGTAGATTAATGTACCTCAACGGAAAAGTATAACTAAAAATGAATAATTAGATATAATGTAAAAGTCAAAATTCATTTCTCATAATTTGATATTATTAATTCAAAAGGCAGTGGAACTATTTCTGAATGAATTCCACTTTTATCTAAAAAGTTGTGCCGTCGAGTCATCAGGTCTCCTATCTCTTCTATTGGCTAAGACAACAAAGAATTAAGAAAATTGGGCCAAACCGCAAAGGTATGTAATTTATCAGCAAAATGTCCTCCCGAGGAGGGAAATCTTCGTAATCACTCTTCTCAATTATCCTCAATTTTTTTTGGAGAGAACTAATTAGCCGAATGGACTGAGACGTTCAACCTAATTAACTTTAATAAATGATGGATTTACCAGAAAATGGTCTCCAAATTTATAGTTGCTTTATATTTCGCAGTTATTTGTTTTTCTTTTAAAAACATTATTATTGTTGCATAAATGTATTGTTTTGATATACACATAAATATAACGAAAAGAAAGTTTCTTTGAACCTCAATAGTCAATTATTTTGCCAAAACTAATGATCGTGTCGGAAATTGTATTTGTCATTTCTGTAAATGGTAATAAATAGGCTTCTTATTTTATGGTTTCAATTGATACTTTGTGAGTATTTTTATAAATTAAAAGTTTGTATAATGTACGGCCATGTGGATGGGTTTAAACTGCTATAATGTAATTACTTATTAAGTTTATTTACGCATAGTGACTACGCAATTATGATTATTTAGAAGTATTATAATTAAATTAACAATTTAATAGATAATTAAGTAAAAATATACTAGCAATGAACCACGGCTTTCCGTCTATCGGAAAATAAAATTTAACATATTATGATCAAGTCAGAGTGATTGTAGTTTGTTTTTATATATCATATGAGGCAAACGAACAGGTGGGTCACCTGATGTTATGTGATCACCACCGTCCATAGACACTTGCAACACCAGCGGAATCGCAAATGCGTTGCCAGCCTGTGTTGGGGGATGGGGGAGGGGGGGAGGGAAGAGGAGATGGGGAAGGTGAGGAGAAGTGGGCCTCTGGCGTTCTCACTGACCGAACAAAACACAACAATGCAAGCACTGTTACTTCACGTCGATTTCACTCCGAGCAAGTCGACCCATTCATATCGAAGCTAGTAATAGTTTCAACGTGGCTCTACCACCTACAATGATCCTACTAAGCACTTTCTATGAGATAAATATGTTTTTGGTATCGGGTTGTAAGTTACAGAGAAACTTCTGACAAAACTTATTCACAAACCTTAGTTATTTATAATTTATAGTTGATGTTCGTAGCATAACAATCTGCAACATATTTTAATTAATGATATTTTTTACATTTTATAATAACATGCTAATAAGACATAATACTAACCAACTAAGTGTCAACCGACGTCAGATATCACTGTCAACAAAAGTTATGCTTTGATTTACTTTTTTGCTTTTTTTTCCCACTATTACTATTTTGAGGTTTAACTTTTTTAAGGACACTTCGCGGAAATAGAATCAAACGTTTTTGTTAGATTGAGTCCTGGTAGAGGCAAATCAATTGAAGGCGGAAATGTCAAGTTACGTCCACTATAATATTTAATTTTTCATTTTTAAGCATCGAAAGTTTCTTATATACTAACTTAGTCATTTTTAATAATATATTAGGTACTTGAACCGTTACCTACCAATTTTCGACATGTGTGTATATGTGGCAGTATGATATAGTACAGAGCTACATAATCTGTTTGTGACACGCCGCGTCCACTAATGCGGTTATCTGTCGGTGATGCGACTTGTTTACGAATGTCAATGGACATAGATTGTGGTATCTGTGCCTGAACTAACGGGATAACGAGTGACGGCAAACCGTTTGGGAATGATTTGCCACTTGAAATTCCATTGAAACTAATAATACGTTTATTATAAGTCAGAAGAAGTCAGATCTACAAAGAGAATGTTATATAATTTGGTCGCGGCTTTTGAACGCTGGTTTCCATCCTTTTGGAATAAGTTCATGTATCAAAAGTTAAACCAAGGTAGAGGGGTTTAGGTATTTTGTTTTTTCTATTATTATTATTTTTGATAGGTTTTAACGATTGACAACACACTAAGTTCGGCAGACAATTGGTTCTCATGTGCTGCAATAAGAGGAAAACACCTTGTATGAAAATATATTTTCAAGTTGAATGTTAGAGAGGCGAGTAATAGAAAAATCCCAGGCACTGTGATAAGATTTTAATATTAACATTTTGTCACAAACTCAAGGCCATTGTGAGCTTCGAATCTATGTGGATCAGTGCCATTTCCTAATAAGTTTTTTTGTCACCTGATGCTAAATGGCTTGTTGGCTTAAGATGACGTATACCGTAAGCTCAAAGCGTGATTGGCTTTTAAGTTAGAGGGAAACGGAAGAGAGGAGGGACGGAGGTGGGTCTCCGGCGCTCTCATTGACCGAACGAAACGCAACAATGCAAGCACTGTCACTTCACGTCGGTTTTCTGTGAAAGATTGGTACTAACCCGGGTGTGCCTATCCATTCATGGTCAAGCCATTCATAGCTTCAGCGTGGCTCTACCAAGTTTACATTTTATTATTATACTCTCGTAAGTACTACATTTTATGATATTGATCTTGTTAATGTTATTCCTTTTTCCTCCTCGAAATTCAATCTGCAAATGAATAATCTGATCGGATCATGTACTTTTTTTGATATTTCATAATAATCCTGTTTAATGCTTTACAAAAACAAACAATCCGGTTATAAACGAAAAGCTTTATTACACTAGCACTTAATTGATGCAGTTTCATCCACAATCAATAATAAGGACGGTTAATAAAAACCATGATTGGATAGCGCTCTCTGCGTTGCGTTGTGTTGGACCAACAATCGGATAAAACACGTACATAAAATGAAAACACATCTTTGTTATGTAAAATTTAATTAGATTTGAGCACAATTTACATGCATCGGATTTAATAAAATGCAATTAAATTATAAAATAGCATTTTGAATGAGTTGTGGCATAAGATTTCGAATAGGATCTCAGTTCACTATACAAAACCTAAACTAACCTACTAAGCCGAAGAAATGTTTTGTTTGTTTGGACATTCTAAATTCTGTAATTACCAATTAAATTTAAAAAAAATCTTATAATACTTTATAGGTAACAAGTCTCTACCCACGACTTCGTTCACGTGGAATAGTTACTTTGGGCTAATGCTAACATGCAACGGAAGCTCTCAAGAAGAATTAGAAGAAAAAACTCTGATTTTTAAACATTTTCATTGGTGTTTCGCTTCTATTGATCTTAGCGTGGTGATATATAGCCTATAACTATCCTCAATAACGGACCAATAGTTCCTTATATTACCCCCTATAACGTCACAACATCACAAACTCACAAACTTTACCTCTTAATATTTTTGGTATAGATTTATTGAGCTATCTAGCATCATCTGAATGCTCTTAAGACCGGAGCAATTACATTATAAACTGTAGGTTGGAAAGTATTTTAAGCGGGCTTGAAATAAGAATGTGAATGGGTTGTGTAGCGTCGATCGGTGTATCGAGACTGAAGGCTGATCGCCCATCTGAAAACTAAGCATTGTTAAGTTCGAACTGTAAATACATACGTCAGCGAGGCACTTTACCGCGCGGCTTATTTGTTTTTTTTTTTTATCAGAGGTGGCAAACGAACAGGTGGGTCACCTAATGTTAAGTGATCATAAGCCCATAGACACTTGTAACACCAAGAAAATTGCAAGTGCGTTGCCAGCCTTTGTTTAGGGGGGCAGGAGAAAGGGAAGAGGAAAGGGGGAAGGTGAGGAGAGGTGGGTCTCTGGCGCTTTCACTGAACGTACACAACGCAACAATGCAATCACTGTAATTTCACGTTAGTTTTCTATGGTCTACTCGAAAGAAAGATTCATGCTTACGATATATAAAACACGCTTCTTAAGGATTTTTATAAAGCATATCTAACCGCAGCTATTAATCACAAAAATTATACTATACATTTGTATATATAATACACATTTGTATGTAAATATTTAATTTGGTTCTATTATGTTAATAATTGACATTAAAAGTGTTTTGTTATTTCCCAATTAATATTAAAAGTCGATAATATAACATACTACGTGTAATTCATTTTAAAATATAAACGATTTTCTGCACTATAAATACTACAGATTTCAGTACTTTATATCACTCTCGCAATAGTTTATTTATATTAAAACCGACAGTACAGTGGTAATTTACATTTCTGTTGTGATTCGATCCAGATAATACCCCTCGTTAATCTCCAATGTAATTGTAAAATTAATTAAACCTCGTATCACAGTATATCGGGAACGTTTTGATTGCATTTTTTTCCTTACAAAAGCGCAACGCAATAAAATGAAAAGAATATTGCTATTAGACCAGCATTGCTCGTTCATCAGAGCAATTCCTGTGGTTATACAGCGGTGCTTTCCCACTCTTTTACTTTTATTTTAGCATTGAGAGTACAATACATTCGTTACAAGCTGAACGTGGTCGAACCACCCTACCGTTCAATTCGCTTGATTGAGTGCCTCAACGAGACGGAGAAACAGATTGAGTTATTCGTTATTAGAAACATTTTGAAAATCTTTTTATTTACACAACGTCGAAACACGCTTTTAAAACTCCGTACAAACACAGAACAACTCGGAATGAATGTAAGCCTGATGAACTTCGCCACAACTGTTAATGGAATTGGTTGAGATTCGAACAAAACTTTTTTTTCTCAGACAAAGGGAAATTGTAGCTCATGACGAGAGTTTCAAGTTCTGTTGATATTCAGATGCAATCTGCACATTTCATGAAAACAAGTGTTTTGAATATTGAACTTTATTACGATGAGTACATAAGGTCCTTTTATAATTATAAAGTAGAATCATGTCAGTCGCTTAACTCAATATCTATCTATACAGGGCATAAGTTCTTATAGTGTTACAAACAGATGTGATTATAACTTGTTTTCGTATAGACTCATAGTTCACATTTAATAAACATTGCCTTTATTGTGATAGCAGACGGTTGATAGCAGGTCTGTTGAATATTGATATTAATAATAATAGGTTTTCTTTATAACTAATTCAACAATTATTCTGCTGTCAGGATTTATATTCTTCTTCTTCTTGTTTTGGCTCCGCAGAAACACTTGCCAGTGTTGATGTTTTGTTTCAATGGAGGTTACGTTACGTTATGGTGAATCCCTTTTTAGAACCTTCCAGGGAGTTTTTGTGGCAACTCAGAATTTCATGCTCCGTGGTATTATTTTCCATTCACTTCACTTATGCACAATAAACCAACTATATTACGTAAAACATCACCAAATTTACAAAATATAGAGTTAAATACACAAGATTATGAACAAAATATAAAATCCACTACATGACAGCCTAAGATCCCGCCAAAAACTCCTATCAGGATTTTACAAATTAATAACGTAGTTCAATTTTTTTTGTCACAAACCACTGTTCTCTGCTTTTATCTATGAACCCTTGAAATGACAAATATGTGTTAAAAACAATTATGTGCGTTGATTGAAATATGTTTCATACCACAATGTATTATTAATTTTTCAAGTTTTTTTTTGTTAGTGTATAGTATGAATTCAATACACTGAGTAACTAAAGAGGATGAAGGGCCAGAAACAACACCGTGAATTGTTTTCGTAATACTTTGTCTACTAAAAGAACAGAATGGATAATATTTTGCATCTGATTGGTAAAAATTAAATACTTTGACACGTGACTGGTTGATATCTAAATTCTTTCAATTGTATATTTCAAATTGTTATTACACTTTATTGGCACTTATTGTATTTCAATAAATTACTAAGATATAATTATATTTTATAAGAGATTTATAAAAACAGGTCTAGGTCAAGAATTTATCCTTTAACGACAAACATCAGTTTTTGAATATATAGTATCAGTGCAAGCTCAGAAGATCGACATTGGCAGATGTTTCTGCGACGTGAAAAGAAGAAAAATTAATATGCTTAGCATTTTATGTTCCTTTTTTGTGTTAGTCAAGGTTAAATATTAGATTATTTTAATTATTTGATCGTTATCGTTAATGACAGTATTTAAATAAATAAGTACTTATATTTTATTTAAATTTTAAAGCTTTTGATACTGTTTTCTTTATAATATTGTGTTGATAAACCTTGTGATGTAGTTTTAAATATATTTAATCCAATCTATGGGAATTTTTGAACATAATGTTGTGTTGAATTTTAATCAGCAATAGAACTGTAATACACTTTTCTTCATTTGAGTATAAAGTTTCCAAACAATAGTAGTTCATTAAATGTTAAAAAATGAATGTCACAATATACCTCGGATTTACGCTTTAACATAAATCTACCATATTTTTGCAATCGCACGCCGACCCTATTTCTTGGTTCTTCATGTTTTAAAATAGAAGCCGATACACTGTTGCAAGAGATTGATGGAGCTATCTGAAACGAGATCGGGGTTACAACGTAGCGTCGTCCGGTCGTGCTGAGCCAATGTAACGCGTAACTTGAAACAGATGACGCTTTAGACAAATACGTTTTTCGATTAAATTGAATATACAAATACACAGGTTTTTTATCTAAATCGTGTCGTAGGTATTAGAACTGAAATCGCCTGGAGTACATAAAGAGGCTTTTTAAACTTTAACTTCTGGTAACTTTAGTATGTTTTAGTAAGTCATCTTTAAAACGTTACTACAACCACCTACAAAATACAGTGTGATCATAAATGTATTCAATATGTTTTTATAACTTGTATCCCTATTTAAATTTAGTATTTATTCATTATAATTATTATGTACAAGGCATTTAGTTTCCCTATTCTTTAATATTATTTATTAATTATACAAGACGCAAAAATACGGCTGCGTAACTATAACTTTTTCCAAACTACCGGTGGTTAATTGAATGAGAATACCTAATAAAATGAAGCTTATCTACACCCTACAATCCACAAATAAATAAGAAGAAATTTTAATCAATACAAATGTGATCTTGTTTCATAACTGGCTTTGTTTTGTCTATATTAGTCTTAACGGAGCTGTCAAAACGGCTCGAGTATGCGATACCTTTGGTACACCGGTATTTATGAAGTATAACTGTAGGAAAATCATCAATCAGTACTATTTATTGCATGTTTGTACAGTTACAATATACAGTGCGTATTGATTATCTTTACACAACGCTCGATGTAGGCACAGGGTGTACTCCTACAAACGTATATAAGAATCCAAAATGATATTTTACTTGAGTACACCCGATGCTATTTCATACCAACAAGATCTAAGGAATCGCTTACTCATAACCGCAATTTTACAACCTTAAATGCGATAATGATTTCATAGTATTCCTACATTAGATAAAGAAGTTCAGTGCAATATTTCATGCTCTTAGATTGACTTGTTTGAGCCGTGAGTTAATCACAAGATAGCCAAGAAAGTATTTTAATAGATAAATGAATTTCATTTTAAAGACGTCGGAGTAAATTAGATATGCGTTAATAAATAAATACATATTAATAGAAAGAAATGTTATTTGGATGAGAAAGAATTCATAGCGTGCATATACGAAAAGTGACTGATATAAATGAAGCCGTTAGTACTTGGCTTACGCTTAATGTATTGCTGAGTATCTCAAGTCTTCGTAGTAAGAATAACATGTTACTGCACTCAACAGGTTCATTTGGCATCTGCACTCGGCAAAGAAAATGGATTATTACTGGAATGCCAAAGATGTTTTGTAGAATTTCTCACGTTTTGCTCCTTCGAATTCGTAATTTGAATTGCTTTTTTGGATTATATACAACGATACAATACAATAATACAATTTTCACGTTTGTTTATGTTTTATTAAAAGTAGTCTTAGGGCAATGACAGACAGGGCTTACAGAATCGTCGATAAAATTTTGATATTTTTTGGATTCGATTTGGATTGCTACCAAGTCGATAAGAGTTTCTATCAACCAGTTGATTTCGTTAGATTATTATAAAAATTGAATCCAAAAAATATCGAAATATATTCAAGATTCTATCGATGATTCAATAAGCCCTGTCGTTGCTCTGATAACTAGTATAGCAATCAAAACGATAAAATAAGAAATATTTTTTTTACAGGTTATTTAAAGTATTATAACAAACATTCTATATCTGTATAGACATCCTTTAACTAATGGTAAATATAGTCTATGATCGCGGTAGACTTCGAGTGATGGGGTTATATTTACAGTCGCTAGTAACACAGGAGAGCCTGTTATGGCAATAGGCATTAGGTAGCGGAGTGTTGTGGCTATTATTTCTAAAAATGGTCTGCTATGAACGGGGTTTTTTGAGTTTTTGTACAATAATTTTTGCTCCCATCGGCTAGTAGTGTTTTAAGCCCCACCATTTTTATCAAGTAACTTTTCAGGCGATAATCTTTAATTTTTTTTTACATTATACATTTTTTATTATATATATATTAAATTACAATACCCATAACTCTACAATGCATAATTTATAACTTGGATTATTTACTTTCTTTTTCAATTATAAATAGTCAATCTTCTAAGAAAGTTTTACCTCTTATTATTCAGCTCTATGAATGGCTTTAATACATATGTTTAAATCTTAATTCAGTTATTCTGATATTCCATTCGAATTAGTGGTGTATTACTTGTCACTATTACCTTTAAAAATATAAAAGAATCATTATATTATCAATATTCCATGTTAAAAACGAGCGTCACAAAATGACTGATTAGAATCCAGTTTGAAGAATTATATACCCGTAAAAGTTTGTTCGGAGAGGATGCAGGCTAAAATGTATGTATCTGTTGAGGACAGTAATGTAATGTTTCCATTTCAGACTAACTAAATATATGTTATTATATCTTTAAACTGTGACACTGTATTATATTTCGTTTCAAATTTCTAAACCAATTAAAGCGTGGGATGGATGTTTAACAAAGAATTACTTTGAAAACAATCGGCCATTTTCGAAGCAGGTGCTTCCGCCCAGATTGTTATTTTGCACTCTTCGTACTTCTAATTTAAGTTATAAATGAATAATGTGGCTATCAAAAAGGTTAAATATTACTATTTTCTTTGTATTATTTGTCTGAAATATTAGAAAATGAAGACTAAAGTGAAGAAACAAAATCAACAAAGATACTGAAAATATAACTGTTGCGGTACACGTTGGTGTATGTTTGTAGCTATTTTAGATGCTATTTGTCTTCCGGAATTAACTTTGTATGAATGAAACAGTTGCAAAACTATAGACAGGTATCCATTCTTATAAATCCTATAAAGTAACGTGTCCTTATTTATCTTCTAGTTTGTAATACATCGAAAAATTATAGAAGAAATAGCTGAATTGTTTAATCAATAACTTAACGTCATTTTAGGAATATATTTTTTTTTTCAAGAAGGCGTTCTTTGTGGAAATACATCATTAAATATGGTGGACGTTACTTTGCACTTTAGCCTGGAATACTTAAAACATTTTAAGCGTTTTAATTTAAAAAAAAAAACAAATAAATAACAAAGTCTCCTGTCATGCAGTGTAGGATATAATTACTATTCCTGTGGGTAAGGATCTAGAAATAAAAACATTAAATTGTTAAATGCGGCATCCGTAAGATGAATCTCAATTTAATTAAATTATTTTGTTGTAATTAAAACCTCCAATGGTGTCCTATTGTTTAGGTATCAAATATTGTGTATAAGAAGTCTTTGAAATAAGAGTTAGATATAAAACAAACAATGTAATATTTAAAAAGCTGCCGGAGTTTTTGGCGGGATTTCAGACTGTCATGTAGTGGATTTTATATTTTATTCATAATCTTGTGTTACTTGACTCTATATTGTATAAAGTTGGTGGTGTTTTATGTAATATGGTTAGTTTATTATGCATAAGTGAAGTGAATGAAAAATAATACCACGGAGCATGCAATTCTGAGATGCCACAAAAACTCCATGGAAGGTTCTAACAAGGGAGCCACCATCTTGTTAGAATGTTGATTCACACGACGCTTGATATTGAAATAATCGTACGAAGCTTGTAATATTATTGACTACGTGACAATGGCAGTAATAATCTGAACGGTTGTTTGCCAAAAATAAAGTAAAAAAGGAAAAAAAGCTGCCACGCGAGGTATGCCTATTTACATAATACAATTTGTAAATTAAACGAAGTACCTGAAGATTGTACAGATACATTAAATAATTCTAAGAATGCTATAGGTATGAGTATATAGATATAGAACACAAATTCTGGTAAGTTGGTTAACCGCAACGTTAGGTTTCATCTCCGAGGTCGAATTAAATTATTTTCGGGCGACTTCCTAACTCGATGTAAGTGTTCCGTAGTTGACGTGACCACTTGAACGCACTTGGACAGATATTACTGAAGTAGTAACTTCAAATGATAAACGATCGCGTATACTCGAAGTTAAGATTTTGAATTAAGTATGACTGAAAATTGAATTCTGTTATGTTTGTACAGAAATTATAAAAGCCCACTTCAGTTTAACTTGTATTTCTATTATAAAGAATGTTTAGAAAAAGTGTAGACCGTATTAATAGCAATCTATTTTTTTTATTCTTTACTAGCTGATTGATACTCGTGACTTCGTTTGCATGGTTTATTACTTTAATAATATTTTTTAGGAACAAAGAAACAAAAATTAAGAACATTGACAGCAACTTTGCTTAATATTTTTTTTTAACAATTGTATGTATTTATTTGCATGCGTGCGCAATCACTTACGTCGCTTCTCTGAGATAAGAATGTATACGGCTGAATGCGTAGTGCTTACGAAAATCCTACTTTTGGAAAAACTTTATATTCACTACTAGCGAACCCGGCGAACGTTGTCCTGCCTCGGAACCGGCGAATGTTTTACCTGCCTTGATAATAAAAAAAAATTAAAATTCAACCGCAACGCCATGTACCGGGTCCTATAGTGAATATAAACCATTGTCGGACCCACTGGAACACGCACACAAAATTTCATCAAAATTGGTCCAAACAAATCAAAAACTTTTAAGAGTTCAGTGTCATACACACATACAGAAGAAATTTATAAACTTAATAATAAGTATTCGTAGTCCGGTGAAGCTGTTAAACCCTTGCTGGGTCAATAGCGTAGTTATTTCGAAAAAAAAATAAACAGGTATCGTGATATGTTTTAGTAAACAAGAATCAACTATCTCGGAAATAAAGTAAAAAAAAAATGAATCAAATTGTATTGATTAGTTAGAAAGTCTATCATTTTATTTATAGAGATTTTTTAATTAATTACTCAAAAACATTACACATATTATGGTTTGACCTTGATTATTTCAACCAATTAACGTCAGAATCTCCTTGGAATATTAGCTGACTCAATAGCAATTCAGTGACGACGCAACACTCGTTCCACATATTTGTACTAACGTTATGTTTTAATTACATACTAGTAGGCGCCCAGTGGTCGACATTCGACCAAAATTATTTGATTTTAAAGTATGAACTTTATTAGGATTCTCTTGTGAAAGGATATAATACTTCTATA
This sequence comes from Antheraea mylitta, assembly GCA_014332785.1. Classification (NCBI taxonomy): domain Eukaryota; kingdom Metazoa; phylum Arthropoda; class Insecta; order Lepidoptera; family Saturniidae; genus Antheraea; species Antheraea mylitta. The sequence continues at coordinate 5,243,165 of JACEII010000027.1, read as the reverse complement.
ATCAAAGGTTTTCATCATGGCTACTTAGTTATTTGCCATGATCTTTAATTATATAAACATTTAAGAAAATCTGTGTAAATGACAATTGAAATGAATTATATTTTTTTTGTTGCTAGATAACGTTGAATTGCAACATTGTAACCGCAGAGGTCTAAGTCAAGGATTACTCTTATGTACAAAATTCTTATTTTGATTATACAAAGTATTATTTGGCTCATTTTTTCATTAAATCATCATTTGAATTGAGTTCACCATAAAAAATAATAAACATTACAATAATAGTCAGATTTTATATCAATGTTGAATATAGGATGAAAAATGGTAATTGGAACGTAAGAGTTAAAAAATACATATATTCGAGCATAGCAACCTCCTGCGCAACCTATTTTGAAGTCGTTATTGTCAAAATGTCTTTTTTATTTACATGTGTGTGTGTATATGTTGTGTAAAATTCAATCAGTAGTAATCATGCATTTTATGTAAAATAAATAGCTTTCTGCACTTCTCCGCCATACAAACTTCAACTATGCCAAATGTCAAGTTCACCCGTTCACAGGCAATAAGTTAAAAAGAGGTACAAAGATTTTGCTTCACGTATTTATATATAGATAATAAATACTACGATAAACTGACGGCGTTTTATCTGTAAATACAGTACAATCTAAAATCTATTGCCAGTCGTGTAATGCATGTCTGCAAGCTTCTCAGTTACTGCTGATACATTTAGATTAAGCCTCCCTCGGCAGCGGCTCTAGCCTATGTCCGCTCCCTCGGTGTAGATTCCTTGAGCTGCTAGCGCGATATTGTGACACAACATCTTACAACTATGCGACAACATATCACCTCCACACACGTGCACGAATACACGCTTACACATGAAAGTGGAAGGGTTTTATTTTTTTCTGAAATCGAACTGAGATAGTTTAGAAAATTATCCGACACAAAATACATATAAGAGTTGTTAAGGTATGTATGCTTGGTCTACATAATTGCTTCAATAACTCATATAAGTATAAATATGTAGTTTAGCATAGGTTAGCTTAGGTAGGTCGCGAATTCGAGAGCGATATTTCTTGAGGTAGGTCGCGAATTACACGAGTCAGGCAACAGCCCAAGCCGAGGTGTGCCGTGCATCTTTGTACAAGTTGTCAAATAAAATCGGCTGAGTGCCTTAAGCGCTCGCCTTTGTAGTACGGTGAAGCTGTTAATACCTTGCTAGGTCAATAGCGTAATCAGTTCGAGAAAAAAAAATTAGGTACACTTTACATGACAAATTAAAAGAGAGCCCGTGTGAATAGTCTATCACCATAAATAGGCACGGGCATGGAAGATCCATCGCAGATGTTTTCCACACCTTTACTGTTACTGGATACTGATCTAGCTGATCCCTGACCGCGACAAGTCTAAGCGTAGAACTATTATGCGTGTTACTCCTTATGTAAGGTGGTCGCAATCTAGTCGGGCAATATTCCATGTCTTACTGCTTGGCGTATTATAAGCACTATGATTGACACCTCTTGTCGAGTCTTGTTGAGATTGTTAATGCGAATAATGTGTAATGACGAACAAAGACTCATAAAAAACGTTTAGACTCATCAATGGTACGGAAATAGTTATTCCAGAAAAGATTATTAATAACATTAAACTGATGCTAGACATAGTTTTGAACTTTGGCTTTTATTTAGGAAGCCAAGTGCAAGAAACATTTTTGACAGAATGAAATATACACGTCAATATTTTAAGTCACGGCTGAAATGGTGTATAAAAAATCAGGAGAAGATACAGATGGATATCATTGCGACTCATTACAGTAATAAAAAATTCACTCAGTTTTGGAAAAGTACTCAAAAACTCAATAGTAGACCTGGTCTGCCTATGAGTATAGATGGTGTAAATGATTTTAAATGTATCGCAAATAATTTCATGCAACATTTTAAAGTTAAAACACAACATATATCAAATCAAATAATTGAAATCGAGGAAAATAAAGAGCACAAGAAAAGTGAAAATATTATTCTTTTCAAAAGTAGCGATATTAAAAATATAATAAAAAGCATAGCTCGTGGAAAATCACCTGGTCATGTTGGGCTCAGTATTGAGCACCTCCAATATGCAGGGTTTCATTTGGATAGAGTACTTTGTATGTTTTATAATTTATGCATAAGGCATTCTTACCTTCCGCGTGATCTAATGAAAACGGTAGTAGTTCCTATTGTTAAAAATAAAACAGGTGATGTTTCTAACATAAATAATTATAGACCAATTTCACTAGCTACTATAATTGCTAAGGTATTTGATGGTTTACTGGATCCTCAGTTAAATAAATACATTAAGTTACATGATGCTCAATTCGGTTTTCAACCCAGACTATCAACAGAGAATGCCATTCTAGCTCTTAAGCAGACCGTCAGGTACTATACTAGCCGAAAAACACCTGTTTATGCCTGTTTTCTAGATTTAACCAAAGCTTTTGATCTAGTTTCCTATAATATATTATGGAGGAAGTTAAGGAATACCGGTTTACCACACGAACTTATTGACATTTTTCGACATTGGTACGGACATCAAGAAAATTATGTAAGATGGGCGGGAGACACCTCTGATATATACAGGTTGGATTGTGGGGTGAGACAAGGGGGTATAAGTTCCCCGAAACTTTTTAACTTGTATATAAATGATCTTATAAATGAGTTATGCAGAATTCATGTAGGATGCACGATAGATAATCAGATGATAAATAATATAAGTTATGCGGATGACATGCTACTCCTCAGTCCTTCAGTTGGTGCTCTTAGAAAACTGTTACTTGTCTGTGAGACCTATGCTAATAAACATGGTTTAAAGTATAATATCAAAAAAAGTGAATATATGGTATTCACTGCTGGTAAAAACTTTTCAGAAGACGTAGCCCCAATAAATCTTTATGGTATACCCTTGAATAGAGTATATGAATTTAAATATCTGGGCCACATTATGACGGTGGAAATGAAAGACAATAATGATATAGAAAGAGAACGTAGAGCGCTCGCAGTTAGAGGGAATATGTTGATTCGTAGGTTTGCTCGCTGTAGTGATGAAGTCAAAATCTAACTATTCAATGCATTTTGTCAATGTTTTTACACGAGCAGCCTATGGATCAACTTCAGTAAGAGGACTATTAATGCATTGCGTGTCCAATATAATAATATTTTTAGAATGTTATTGGGATTACCACGATTTTGT
>JACEII010000027.1:5224673-5239933 GCA_014332785.1 Antheraea mylitta | reverse complement strand
TTCTATGCAATAATCCGTAAGAGAATAGCATCCACCCTGGGTAGACTTCGTGATAGTCCCAATAATATAATGAGAACAATGGCAAACATGTACGACAGTTCTTTCATGAAACGCTGGATATCTGTTGTCATATAATATTGTGATGTTCATCTTTTCATCCTATTTCATATTCATTTGTATAAAAGCACATTAATTTTAGTTGTTTAATTTTTTTAAAATTACTACTAATGTATGTAATTTGTTTTTGTGGACCATTGTTGTCTGATAAATAAATAAATTATTATTATTATTATAAAGCTTAGCAACAGTTGGTAAAAGATTGACCCACAAATAGATAACAAAATGTACTGAACAAGTTTTTAGCTTCCTCTCTTTATATAGAGGAGATAATAAAAATTAGGATCAAATAACAATCTTCCGTCAAAAGGTCAAAGAGCGTTCGTCTTCAAATGACAGTATAATTTGCAGATAAACGTATATAAATACTACTGGGGATACTAAGCTTCGGGTTTCGAGGTATTGTTCTATTACTGTGTTATAATTACGAATGTACCGTAATTTTTTAATATTAATGTACACATATTTAAGAAATATATACTAGTACACTGTCTAGAAATACATAATTTGATAATATAAATGGTTGATACAATATGGTCAGATTTATGAATAACCTATGTAAAGGAAAATCAATTTCACTTTGAAGCATATATACCTATTTGTATTTCTACTTGTCAGGACAAGGTTTGTATGAATGAATATATTTGAAAAATCGGTAGAAAAAGTAAAAATTTTGGTTTAAAATATCTTAATATAGAAAGTGAATTAGTGGGTCAAACAGAACACAGCAGCGAATTTTTTAACAATATTGACAGATTGATGGTCATTTGTTCAGTTGTGTAGAGTTCAGTAAAAGGAGGATTAGGCATATTTTCTATGTTTTTTACGTTTTCATGTGTGAAGCCGAGGTGAAGACCTAGTTTTAAATATTGGAATATAGGCTACGCGAAAATTACACAAGATGAATGTAACATGTTATGAAGCACTTTGACATTCAATATAAAACTGGATAAGACTCTAAATGTATAGCATAAATGGAATAATATGACGAAACAAGGTTTAGTGAACCGTAACTAAAATGCTTTAGAATCTGAACCTGTCTAGTAGCTCACAACATTCAATCTGCTAAGCCAACGCGCTTACATGGGCTTAGTCTGCTTTATGATTTACTCATAACAAATGAATTTCAGTACTTCAACATTCTGATCCTTAACATAATTGTATTGAAAGCAGATGAAATTTTACTGTTATTTATATGAGTAATGTAATTTTTCATTTCGCATTTTTGATTCCAAAAGGCAGCTTCAAATATAATAGACTCTATTGAAATCTATGTATACCTAACGATTATGCTTATGGAAGTTATTATTAAGTAATAAAATGGTGTTAGTCAAGTTTACTTGACCAGTGGATTACCAATTCGAATTCCGTAAGCAGATGGCAGCTGAATAATTGAACGTCAATCTGTGAATTCCAACAATATCTGAGAAGATCTCCCGATAGCTTCTGTCTCTTTGCTATGTGAAGTTTCTTTAACTCAATTATTTTACATTTCCATATGAATTTTCGAACATTTCCTTCCATACATACCTAGTCCTGGCAATCAAAAACAATAGGTGGTAGAACCACGCTGAAGCTACTACTGGTTTCAGCATGCCAGGGTTAGTACCACTCTCTCGCAGAAAACCGACGTGAAGTGACAGTGCTTGGCATTGTTGCGTTTCATTCGATCAGGGAGAGTGCCGGAGGCCCACCTCTCCTCACCTTCCCACTATTTTCTTCCTTTTCTCCTCCTCCCTCCTCCTAACACAGGCTGGCAACGTATTTGTGACTCCTCTGGTGTTGCAAGTGTCTAATACAGTGATGATTACTTAACATCAGGTGACCCACCAGCTCGTTTGCCTCCTATGATATAAAAAAAGAAAGAAAAAGCAATAAATAAGTACCTCATACACTTCGAGTTTACTATTCTTTATTTAACATAAGTCGGTGACGTGAAAGTTCTACCGTTGAAAATAAATTTCGTGATTGAACGTTTCGAGTGGCGGTTGTAAAAAGGTTCTAAGCACCGCACGGGGGCGTCCGAAGCGGGTTCGTAATTAAACGAGAATTCTCTCCTGTTGTTTTATACCGACCCGTCGTCTGGAGGCGTACGGTGAATACAATGAATATGTATACGCGTAGACCTGTGGAGAGTGAAACGTGAAGGACAGTCTGTTGGATGCTTTTTCATACTTTTTATGGTATCCGATGATTTGGTGCGGATATTCTTTGTTCAAGAGAATGTATTGTAATTTTTTACGTCTCAAATCACTACAATTAATTATCAGGCTTTGTTTCTCATTAATTCCTAATGTTCAAGTCTGGATATATTGTTTTTACTAAATAGGGTTTAGTGCAATTTTGTAGTTATAAAGACGTACAAACAGGCTTATTCTGTAACAGGCTTTGTATTAACGTAACTTGTCATGGTTCATGGTTCGGTACACGTTTCACCTCTCGAGCGTTCATGCAACACGGGTTTTGCAAGCCTGTGACGTGCGTTTCGTTGTACGAAAACCGAGTAAAAAAGTTATTAACCACAGCGTATACTCCTGGAATTCTTTTTTCTGAAGTCTATTCAGAAAATAAAACTGAATCTGCTTATGTCAACTGAATTAAGTAAAAAAATATAACATTGAAAATTTTCTTTTGATAGTAGGATATCTTTCAGTTAACAAATTTCTAATGAAATAAATAAATAACGAGTGTGTTTTAGACAATACGGCTGAAGTAAAACTTCTTTAGCTTCACCACCATTGCAGTCATCTTGCGCCCCCCTGGAGAGGTGCGGGGAGTCCGTACCAGGGTGTCCACTCTTACGGAAGCTTCCTTCGCCACTCTCAATTAAGGGCGTGTCATTTGGACGCCTTTCTTGCGTCATCTTCTGGTTATCTGACTTGTGACGGGACACCTACGTGGCCGGGCTGCAGGTGCATAGCGTACTCAGATGAAGACCTTACCGAAATACGCTATTCATGCCTTCTCGGATTCTGAACCGGGCTGCCCTTTTATATTGGCGGTTTTTCTGATTATAGCAATTAGCGCGTTTTTCCTGCTAGAGGCTTCCGGCGACTGTTCTTCCGCTGGCCGCGGGGGTGTCTTCTTTGTCATTCCTCGGGGGATCGGGTCGTTCGCGGGGGCCATGAGGCTTCCCGCGGCAGATTCTTCTACCATCTGTGTGGGATCCGTGTATGAACGCGCCTTATGCCCGGCGTCACCGGTCCGGGCGACAGTTCTGGCACGGCGGTCTCTTGTCTCCCTCTTGACGACGGGGCAGAGTGTCGAGCTGTTCGCGGGGCGAGCGTCCTCGCAGTTTGCGCAGGTGGCAGGCTCCTCCCTCGGGCGTTCACAGTGTTTTGCTGGGTGGGGCCCCTGCAACGCACGCAAGCGATCTGGCGATGGCAATTCTGAGAGGCGTGGCGGAATTGCTGGCACCGGTGGCATTGTGCCGGCCGGCGCTTGCCTCGCCACACCTCGATGGACATTCAAGTCATGAGCAGAGGAGGTCGTTAACATTGTATATGGATAAGGCCAGGCGTTCTCTTGAGGACTGCGTGGTATATGCATCCCCTTCTACCACTGCGTCCGTTGATCTGCCTCACATATTTCGCGACAAACCCCCTTTCTCGCAGAGTTTCTGTGATGGCAGCCGGGTCAGTCTCCATGGGGAGGCCGCGCATAGCGACCTTCAGATTTCGTTGCGTTGGTGGGATGTATGTGAACCATTCCACGCCTTCTTGCTTGTCCAGGTAATCTTGTATTATGCGGTACTCTTCCGCGTCCGTAGGAATAAATCTTATGCTCTATCCGTATGAACGGCGTTAAGAGCCTGTCCAGATGAGGCGTTTTGCGCGCGAGTCGACACGCGCGCTACATATTATATCGCGCCCAGATACCGCGCTTTACGCGCGTTTCTACGCAGGGAGGGATTCACTGTCAGTTATAAACATGAACTCGGATACAGCGGGTGTTGTGGCTTGCTTATCGTCGATGGAAACGGCGATTTAACGTGCATCCAATTCTACGTGACAGAATGACACATAGTATATTTACTACATTATACCCATAGCTCCGAGAACACAGCGAAAGGTTTTTCAACTACTTTCACATGTCACTAACATCTTTCGATGTACTACCACAGAGTACCTTATATAAATAGAGTTCGCACTCGTTCTTTTCAATCAGCGCCTCTATAATACGAGGCCCGAACTAATATCTGTTGGTTGTCGATATACATATATAGTTATGTATGTACACATAAAGCGGTACTGTGTAAATTGTATACAAGCTATTAATCATTTTTATTTGTATTGAATATATTCATCGAAAGGCAAATCTAAATCCAAGTATTATGTAGGAGTCAATGTTTATAAGTAAGTCCGTAAATAGATAGAATTGTTTGTGGGAGACAAAAAAAAAATTAAGGGAGTACTTTCACGTAATAGAAACGTAAAGTGAATAAATATTTGAAAGTTGTCAGTTTGAAATGTCAAAAGTAATTGTCATCCACCATGTTTTGTTATCAAACTTGTCAAAAAAAATGCTTAAAGTGCCATCTACATAGCGAACCGATAACCAAAAATAGGCGAGGATTTTCCATACAAATCCGATTCTGAGAAGTGAAAACAGCGTGTGTACTACTAGAAATTATTGAAAAAGATTTGACTTATAATCTGACGATTCCATATGGCTACTCTTTTTTCAACTTCGTCAATAAAAAGCTCCGTGTCGAAGTTATCATACTCCATTTCGAACCAAATGCGTCCACACGCCACTGACTCGCGCGTAGTACTGGACGCGGCAATGGGGCCCGAGTATCTCGAAGCGCGCCGCGCTCGCGCGTACGACGCGCGAGTCGAGAGTCTCGCTGGTTGCACGCGTTTTACGCGCGAGTTAGAAAACGCGCCGTTCCATCTGGACGGGATATATGTCGCTCTAGTATCTCGGATACGCGCGAATGTCTACGCGCGAGTCGACTCGCGCGTAAAACGCCTTATCTGGACAGGCTCTTCCTGGGCGTCCACGGCGTTCCGCCAATTGTTCGAAATGCTCGGTCCAGTTCGGCAGGTTCTCCACAACAATCGGCGGGTATCGAGATCCTCCTACGTCGGGTGATACGGGTGTCGATGGTACGACCACGGTGGCAGCACTCCCGCGCGGTGGCTGCAAATTAGGGTTCCGCGGGCGCGTAACCGGAGTCGAAAGCGGATCGCGCGCAGATGGCGCTACGATCGACGCATACGAGGGCTGCTCGTGGGCAGCCCTTCGCGGCGGAGCGGGGGCGGGTACGTGTGCGCACATCTGCTTCGCTGGGGTTTCTTCAGTTCGGGTTATCTTCTTCTTCTTCTTCGGCTGAGGAAGCTGGATTTCTTGATGCGTGGGTGGTATTTTGCGATTTGCGGCGAACTCTGCTTCGGGTTCGCTACGCTTCCGGCGCAGCGCTCGACCGAGTGGACTGGATGGCGCGTCCGGAATCACGGGCAATGCGAGTTTGCCACGGGCGGCAAATTCAAGCGCGGCTGAGTCTGGCGCGGAAAGCTGTAGGCCCCCTGATGTTGCTTCTTGGATGCGCAGGTAGAACGCCATCCAGCGGAGCATCCCTTCCGACAGGGCCTCAGCTAAAATTAGCTGGGCGAGAGTAAGGACATCACTCTCGTACACCTCTGTCGTAGAGGACGTCCCCCTAGTCGGCAGCTGATGCGCGCCCGAAGTTGACGGGTGGCAGCAGGCACGGAGGTGCGGAGTCCAGCAGGCATAGCGGAGGTCAATGGTCTTGAGGCAGCGGAGTCCGTAGGCAGGTAGCGGTTGTCTGATTGGCTCTGAAAAGGGCCTTTTGATCGCCGGCTCGCCGTGGATCACGAAGCCGACGAGGAAGCACGGAAAGAACGCATTGTCGCGCAGATCGGAGTTAGCGGCACTCTAGGCGATCTCGTATGCGTGTGACAACAGAGCGAATCCTTCTTTAGCTCTATCATATATATATGCTTAATGCTTATATATACATAATATATACATGTATATACATGTATTAATTTCCTATTTAAATATATTATGAGTTTTCATTGATAATACGAAACGTAACTTTGTCTCTTTCTATCTTCACTAACTTATATCTCCCTATCAACTTCCATTCGCCTCACCTGATCAACCATTTTCGTAACGCTCACGTCAAGCATTCACCAGCTTACTCCCCAAGTCAAGCACGTTAATAAGTTTTACTTCAATAAAACATAAATCAAATCACTTCAGAGATTCTATTTATTCAATGTATGAAAAAACAAAATTAATCACTATTAAGTGTCATTATTTTAGTAATTCAATAAAATTTAAATAGTATAATGAACTAAAAAAACGACTAGATCAAGTAATTACGTAAACATTTTAATGATTATTATTTTGCTTTATACTCCACTGAAACAGCAATTAATAAATACCATTTAGAGTAATAAGGTGTTCTTTTTGCATTTACCAAAGTTCTTTCAATGTTTTTATGCACCAATTAACCGTTCCTCTTCCGACATCTCCTTAATAGAAGCTATTAGTAACAACTTACTATTGAGACGTCGTTTTGATTGCACAAAATTGCTCACATTTACTCGCAGCACAGCGTTAAAGGAACGTTAGCGTAGTTTTTAACGAACAAGTTAAACTCTGAAAGGGCTTTAACATTCATATGTGAATAGCAGAGTACCTTGTTAGAATCGCTCTAAATGTCTTAAATACCCATTTATGAATGCAACGGCGGTTTAGTTTAATTCACGTGATTATATTTTAATTAATTTTTACAGTTGACATAGTGACTTAGAATATATTTACACGAAGTGTCCTTGAGTAATCTATTTTCATGCTTACATGGTTACGTAATAAATGTGAAAAAATTATAAATATTGTAATTATTATTTACAGGGTGGTTTTTATGCATGGCTTGCATTTTGAATATGCAGTGTCTTATTTTAATGAATCCATGTATGTGCAAGTTTGAAGCTTACGTATAAAAAGAATAAAAAAAAAAATAGCACATGGTTTTTGATTTTGCACATCGTGGAGAAGATTGTCTCCGCAATCGGCTAAGATTGATTTCGTCTAGCATTATTTTTGTCTATTACAGTTATTGCAATTATATGTCCAATGATTATTTTATTTCGGTAAAGCTGTTAAGACCTTGCTAGCGTAATAAGTTCGATAAAAAAAATGGTGCACTTTATAACAAAAAAAACAAAAATGTTTTTTTTTTTACTGATTACGCTATTGATCTAGCAAGGTCTTAAAAGCTTCACCGGAATAAGCATAATAATGTTGAGATAGGGTCGAAGTTCGACCCCCTCGGCAGTGGCTCAAGCCTAGGTCCGTTCCCTCAGCGTGGAGCCCTGGAGTGCGCTACTCGCGCGATAAAGTGACACACAATCTTACATAACTGCAACAACATTACACATATCACTTCCACACACGTGCACGCATACACGCTTACACATGAATGTGGAAGGGTTTTCTTTCCCTTATAAAACTGAAATAGTTTAGAAAATTATCCGATACGAAATATATATAAGAGTTGTTGAGATATATATGCTTGGTACACATATATGTTTCAGCTACTCATATATGTATGAATAGGTAGTTTAGGTTAGCTCAGATAGGTTGCGAATTGCATGTATTAGGCAACAGCCCAAGCTGAGGTGTGCCGTACACCTTTGAGCCAGTTGGCAAATAACATCGGCTGAGTGCTTTAAGTGGTCGCCTTAGTAGTCCAGTGAAGCTGTTAAGACTTTGCTAGGTCAATAGCGTAGTCTGTTCGAAAAAAAAAGTTCGAAGCTCGACTATTAGACAACCACTAGTTTAAATAAATTACCTAAAGTCATAACAGGTAGTAAAAAAATGGGACCACACGGGAAGCACTAGCTTTCAAATAAAAAAAGAATCTTCAAAATCGGTTCAGCCAGTCCAAAGTTATGAGGTAACAAATATATAAAAAAAAAAAAAAAAAAACAGTCGAATTGATAACCTCCTCCTTTTTTTGAAGTCGGTTAAAAATATGTAATGTTAAAATATTATTTTATAGAGCCTACTCTGAGATTGTTTTTATATCGTCTTAATTATAAAAAGGACCCTTAAATTGAGGATCGTAAATGAACACTTTTTACGGAACACTTCACTTTCAACGGTTGCTTAAATTTTAACAAACGGTTACAATTATCCTACTGGAGCATAAAGCTTATCCGAAACAGTCCTTTCATGCGAGAGTCTGCGATGCTTCCCCTTCGAGTTTTAACCGCAGCCTTGTATACACAACTCTGTAAATGACTATACTAATTACTATTTACTGATTTTATACTCAAATGAATTGTTGCCTCCCCTTAACAACCCAAGTTCAATTTAAATTTTGAAACGGATATCTTTAAAATTTCTCATATACGAACTACATGTTGTAAAACTAAGTCCGTTCGCGATAAACATAAAACTGCGCTTTTGCATCCGTTTTTCATCAATAGATGAATTGATTCAATGGGATGATTTACATTAATATCTCATATTTTTACACTCCGGGCGGGACAAAGTTCGTAGGGCTCGCTTAGTATATATCCTTATATTAATACGAGACGAATATTTATTCGCCCATTATAGGCATAATGCCGCGTGGGACAGTGTGAAATTTAGCATATCTAAAGTTCGACCATAGTTAATTTTTTTTTAATTTGAACTTTATTAGGGTTCCTATGTCAAAGAGACCTTCTATAATCAAAGGTTTTCATCTTGCCTACTCAGTTATTTGCTATTTGCCATGATCTTTAATAATATAAACATAAAAATGCGAAAAAAAGGCATTGAATTTTATTGATAATTCAAAACAAAATTCTTTCAGTTTTTAGAGCTCTCATACGTTTCTGAGACAAGAGCTTAACTCTCCTTCCAAGTGTTAGCTGTAATTATATTATGTCTGTACGTCCCAATACGCATTATGAGCCATCTATCTTTCTAGGATAACTATTTTCATGACGATCAGTTGAGCGGTACAGATATTGATGTGCTGCATATTTGTGGTGATTTATAGTAATACTGATAACATAAAAACCTTATTCATAAGAAAATAATACATTACCCAACAGTCATGGTAATCCTAAAACAGTATTATATTCAAATAGTCAACATATATTTTCATGTACATAAAAGAAATACGCTATAAATTAAATTATAAAATATAAAGTAGCTAAATCTGCTAATACCGTATAATATTTAACATAGCAATCTTAGTAGCAATAAAGTCTATTTAAATACTTAATAATGGCATCTAAGTATAACGAAAATATCATTTAAAGATGTGTATTATAAAAGAGTTGCAGTTTGTCCGTTGTGGACAGTGTATACAGTCGCGCCCTTGTCTCGCGTAATGGTCAGTCGCTTTAAAAAGCCTTCTCTGCGCTACCTCATTAAATTTGCATCAAAAAGGCGGACCATTTATACGGTCTTTACAGAGGTAAATATCACATTTAAAAAGAAATACTAGAGGATTTGGTTGGTGAGTGGTTTACTAGTTTTTAAGTAGATAAGAGAGGTATGTAGTCGACCCCAGCGTCTGGACGCGGGATTGAGGGGTGATGTTTTTTAAAGATTGTTGTATAGAAATCTTAATAATAGTCGATATATAAGAGCGAGCGAGTTAAGAAAAAAAATGGTATTATGGTAATAAAATAGTTATAAGATTAATTACATAAAATTAAAGTTAATTTCAATTTGGAAAATATTTTATATCTAAATGTACGTGTTTTGGTGTTTAAAAAATCTATACTAATGTTATAAAGAGGTAAAGTTTGTGACGTTGGGGTAGAGCCAAGCTGAAGCTATTATTGTTTTCAGCACGAATGGGTCGGCTCGTCCGGGGAAGCACCACCTTCTCACAGAAAACCGACGTGAAGTAACAGTGCTTGCATTGTTGCGTTTCGTTCGGTCAGTGAGAGAGCCGGAAACCCATCTACCCTCCCTTTCTCCTTCCTCCTTCCCTTCCAATCCCCACCGCCCTCCTCCCAAACATAGGCTGGCAACGCACTTGTGCGTCCCCTGGTGTTGCAAGTATCTATGGACGGTGGTGATTACCTAAGATCAGGTGACCCATCTGTTCGTTTGCCTCCTATGATATAAAAAAAAACATGTTTGTGACATTGTAAGTGGTAATCACAGGAACTACTGGTCCAATAAGAAAAACTCTTTCATTGTTATATAGCTCATTTATCGAGGAAGGTTATAGGCTATATCATCACGCTAAGAACAGTAGGAACGGAGCCCCGATGAAAAATGTTCCAAAATTGGGATGATTTTTCCTCTTGAGAGTTTCCGCTGCGTGTTAGCATCAGCCTAAAGTAACTATTACTACGCGGACGAAGTCGCGGGCAGGGGCTAGTATGACATAAGTTGTAACTATACGATTTTTAGTTTTGTGTTATAGTGAGTTCGAAACCTCGTGTCGCCATGTCACTTAAACTCGATGAAATAAATTTAATTTCCTGTAGATTTGTGCCTCACATGCGGGGTCCGCACGTACTTTTGAATAGAATCGAAAATTCTTGAACGGGAAAATATTGGAAATATTTTTCAGTTTCCAATCGAAGGATGCTTCAAAGTAAGGCGTCAGTGAAATAAGCTTTCCGTTTATTGGGAAACGGGTGGCACGTTCGCCGTGTTGTGCTGCTCTCTGAGAAATAAATTAAAAATTCTGGTATTGACGTGTACTGCTTTCCTATTTTTAACTTTTTTCATAATAATTTGACAATTGAATATTCATATACCTAGTTGTACCGAATATTTTTATTTAATTTTTTTTTGGCAACCATTCTTCTAGGTTTAAATTTGTCGTTGTTAAGTAGGTAATAATATTATAAGTGTCTTATGATAATTTCAATGTTCTAACAAGATGGCGGCCTACTTGTGAGACTTTCCAGGTCGTTTGTGGTATCTCAGAATTTATACTCTGTGATGTTATTTCCACTTCACTCGTATACAACAACCTAACTATAATACGTAAAATACCACCAATATTATAAAATGCAGAGTAGCACAAGGTTATTATTTTTTTTAACTAACTAACGCTATTGACCCAGCAAGGTCTTAACAGCTTCACCGGACTACTAAGGCGAGCGCTTGCAGCACTCAGCCGATTTTAATCACAAAGTTATGAATAAAATGAGTCCGGGAATAATTAAATTATGTTTATTTTTAAAATATTGGATCTGTCGAATTTCTAGATGATAGAACCACGCTGTAGCTATATTTGGTTTCAGTATGAATGGGTAGGCTCGCCCAGGGTAGTAACACCTTCTCACAGAATCATCGCGGTGAAATAACAATACTTGTATTGTTATTTCACGATCAGTGAGAGCGCCGGAGGCTCACCTCTCTACCTCTCCCTTTCCTTCTCTCCCTCTTCCGCATTCATCCCCCACCAGCATGTGGCTGGCAACACACTTGCGACTCATCTGGTATTGTGGTGTTGTTGGTGTCAATGGACGGTGGTGATCACTTAACATTAAGAGACCCACCTCTTCGTTTGGCTCCTATGATATAAAGAAACATAATGTAAAAACTACAATAAAACACAAAAAGTCACAGAAAGTAGCGTCTATTCTAGTTTATCTTAATCACTTAGCCACGTGACAGACCGAAACAAATAACAGTGCTTTGTTTGTAGCGAGTAGATAAAAAGCGTTTGCTTTTACATTCTCTAAATATTCAGTTACATAAAATAAATTTAAATATTAAATTAAAATCAAATTGAATTGACAAATTCCTTGTAGTTCATAAAAATAACGTTATAGAAATAATATTTTTTTAGATTATACCTATGTCTATAAATTAACATCGTCGTTAAAACAAAAACAATTAAAATCTTACAATTAGTCCTCTGATGAAGAATTTTAGAAGATAAAATTTATACTTTACAGAATAATAAGCAAATGGAATATTCTTTTTTTATAAATTGAAATCATTAGATATGAATACCATAAAGTTTAAACTTTAAACTTTAAACGATCTTTTTATTCTGACGTTAACTTTTTTTTTTATTGAAGTACGACAAAGTGACTGCACTATGCCTGATGGTAAGCATAGTACAATCCAAAAACAGTGGCGACCACGAGAGACAGATCATCCATCGTCGGTCGCCGCTGTCATGCTGGCGATAATGACGAAAGTCACCCAGTACTGGATATGCACAGGCTGATCCCGGAACGCGACGCGCAAAAGCGAGTCACTATGACGGGCTTTTTCGCCATGTACATGGTGATTGCGACCCAGTCGGGCTGTAAAGCCCTACCACCCCGCTGTCGCCAATGCCTCGTTCGTTGATCAGCAGGGTGCACCACGTGCAGGTGAGGTTGGCTTGGGTGTCTCAAGTCTTAAGATGTTACTCGATACCCCTTACCCCCCTTTTGTTCCGAAGCTAATTAAGCAGTCAAAGACATTTTATAGGTTGTATCATTTTGAAATGTTAACTTTGCAGTGTTATATTAATCAATACTTTGAATAGTGTCACTGCTTTCACCTAAAAATTGGACATTTATAGGCTTGTGGAAAGGGATTCAATATTAATTTTAATAAAGATTATTGACGATAACACCTGTCTCTGCGATAAGACATCTGTTCAAAACTTTGAAAATTTGCTACAAGAATGCCTCAGATTTAGTACGAAGTCCTTTCAATCTTTTGGGTTTGATCGAGAAGAATTTTGCTATCAAATCGTTGGATAATTTTCACAAGCATGTGATTGCTAACCTTTAACAGATTTTAAAATTACTACAACTGTCTGATTCACATCTAAATCATTTTGAAATCACCACGACTCTCTGACTTGTATCTTAATTATGACTGACAAATCTTGGCGACTTTTATATTATGCTCACGTAACAAGTCAAAGGAGTGAGTAGTTAATTTTATTAAATTGCGATCACCCCTCTCTCCCTTTATATTGCCAATTTTCCAAATGATCACTGCGCGAAACTGACAACATTTAAAAAAAAAATTAGAAAGGCGAAATGTAAAAGTTCCTTCAATTATTCATGTAATGTGTTCAATAAAGGTATTAATCATTTTCTCTTGATTATTTCCCAATGCTGATGTCTTGCGGCTATCAGTGATTGATGATCATGAACATCTCTAGGCAAACTTTTTCTAATTTCTCTCTATATAAAACTTAACCAATGGGCTGAAGCTCTCTCCTTACTAATTTGTTTTATAAACATATAAAAAACCCAGTATTATTGCAACATAAATTACTATTCTTTCCAAACACAACTTACTATTCTTTCCAAGGTCAAAGAACAATGCAATCTTAGATATAATAATTTTCATTTACAATGATTAGTCATATGTAGGAAACATTCATTGTTATTTGTTTTAATATCATATAGAAGGCAAATGGACAGGCGGGTCACCTGGTGTTAAGCGATCACCGCCGTCCATAGACACTATCAACACCAGGGGAGTCGCAAGTGCGTTGCCAGCCTGTTTTTGTGGAAATGGGGGAAAGGGTATGGGGAGAGGATGGTGGCCCTCCGGCGCTCTCACTGACCGAACGAAACCCAACAATGCAAGCACTTTTACTTGACATCGGTGTTTCTGTAAGAGGGTGGTACTACCACGGGCGAACCGACCTATTCATGCTGAAACCAATTATAGCTTCAGCATGGTTTTACCACCTACTAATTCACTAGGAACTATGTAGTTAGTTAGGGCTCGTGATATGGATTTAAAAACATTTCTTATAACTGAAATAACACCTAAATCTAATTTTAGACAATAAACAAGAATGCTAACAGTAAATCTATCAATTTTCAAGAATAACTTCTTGTCCCATATCCTTAAAAATATGTTAATGCCAAGATGCCTAACATTATCATATAGAAATATCCGAAAGTATTTTAAATTGTTTAAAAAAATTACAATAACCTAAATCAACTAAAAAAATCTTTGAAAGAATAATAAAACACCATTTAATCTTTTATCCATAACAGAAGGGTATTCCACTAAATAAAATGAAGCGAACCAAAGTTTCTTTAGGAATTTAAATATTTCAATTCTTGATCCTATCAACGAAGGCTTCAAACAGATTAAAGTCTATTGTTTTCTTATCTATAGGCGAGGACTTCAGAAACTTCTGACGTGATAATGGCGCGGTTTTAGGCTGCGGAGTCTTTACTGTAAGCTCTGACTAAGGTAGGATTACTAAAAATAAAGCTGAACTTAAGACGTAAACTCCGTTATTATTTAATTTAAAACTCGAAGCAATTTGTAAATTACAATCCAAAGACGTCGAAACTCAAAGAGAACAGACGTTTTACTAGTATTTATAATTACTAGATTTCGTCCAGTGGTCGAAATTGGATCTTATCTCATACATATTTTAGTATAAATATCATTGAGTTTTTTTTTGCCAAAGAGTTTTTAATTATTGTATAATATTAGACGTAAGGATAACAGGTATGACGAATTTTTTAAAAGCACGATCAACTCTTCGATAGTCCAAAAAAAACTGTTTCCAAAGAAGTTAATCGCTTACAGTTACATGGCTCAAGATAGAATATAATAATTGATTTAAATACTGCTGAGTTAGGTTTAAATAGTTTTGTATACGTAAACCTTTTATATATAACACTCATATTATGTAAAACATAATTTTCTAATCTAACTTTACGTTAAAAGCAAGGTGTATCCGAGTGAGAGAGTTTCGCTCGCAAATTTGCAAATATATTATCTGGGAACTGTTATTACTCAACTCTGCTTAGTGAACTTCGTTTTGGACCATATTGCGAAAGTTTTCATTTTTCTCTAACCCAGTTATGATGTCAGGGTTTTGAGCCCGGTCGGCGTCAACTTCGCGATGCGATGAAATTTTATCATCACCTTTCAATACTTGAATAATTTATGATTTATTTTACCATAAAAAAATTGGATAAGTTAAAATTGGCTCCCGTTTTATCTTGGTTAAAGTTGGATAATTAAATTTACGGTTTTATTCACTACTTAAAATTTACTGTACCAGCGCTAAAGCAAAAATTTACAAAATGTTCTCATTGTATCTAAGTATACGATAATAATATGTTAACTATAATAAATTTGTTAGATTCTATATACATATGTAAAGAAAATGTATTTCTTAAATATACCATGGAGTTTTGTCA